>JAEIIF010045406.1:0-10485 GCA_018874455.1 Drosophila trapezifrons
TCTCGCGCTTTGGTCAAACTGATTAATCGATCTTAAAACTATCGAACTTAGCGAAAAGTGGGACCAGCTGTTGCCCGTGCGATACATTCGCCTATCGTTCAGCACTTGGCCCGCCAACAATTTAAATTATATTGAGTTCACTTAAAACTCTACAACATCCCCACCACCGTGAATCTAGGTACTCTCTGATTCACCAACGTCTAACTTCGCCAGAATACAAGTGGGACGTCGAAATACTCCAGATGAAGTCTGAACAGTGGCCGATCTCACCTGGCTTAAAACCTAGTACTCAGACCTGCGAAAAGTGTTTGCAAGCCTATGCTCTCTCACTAGAGAGAGCGAGAGGTCAATAGGTCGGTACTCAGTCGCTAGCGGAAAATACAGGATTTTTTAGGGGGTAATCTCGACTACATGAGATTTTTTAGGGGGAACATCAGTTTCTATTCTGGCAACACTGCTGACATGCGTTACCCGAAATCTCCGTTTCTGGGCAATCCTGGGCTGGAGTGCGAGATCCTGAAAGTAAATGTAAGCCCTCGTCATGTGTACACAGAAATAATTCTCCTAGGCAACATTGGCTATCAAAATCATTAAATTGCGACTCTGTGTTTCGTCTAGTCCGCCGGCCTTGCTCCACTTCTCGAATGGCTGTGCCTGACGCCCAGAATTACGACGTACAGGGTAAACACATGTCGCACCTCCGTGGAAGACTGCATGCGAAATCTTGTGGAAAAACTAGATGCTCTTTATGGCCAGAAGGCTCCAAGAGTCTATGGCCTAAGCAAACTAACAGAAGTGTTATGCATTGACCCATTGGATGCTTCAGCGACCATTAGTGATGTCCCTCCTGATCCAAACCTTCGAGAGGTAATTGTTGACACCACCTGCGGAGCTGCTCTTCTACGTGGAGCCCATATATACGCCCCCGGCGTCCTCGCGATGGAGTCAAACACTCAGCGCAATGAACTTGTCAACGTCTTCGCAGATTTGTCTGGCAAATGCAAGCGTGGATCCAACGCACGGTTTGACAACTCCCAAAAGATTTTCGTAGGCCAGGGCAGGACTCTGATGCAGCGGTACCAACTTTTCAACAACAGTGACGAACCCGCAACTGGCGTCGCCGTCGAGATGCAATCGAACATCAGTGGGGTACCCTCGCTAGGAGATCTAAGCAGTCCCGACATCCTGCTGCAAAACCTGCCGTCCATTGTATGCGTTCATGTACTAGATCCGCAGCCCGGCGATCGGGTGCTGGACATGTGCGCGGCACCTGGAAATAAGACGTCCCACATAGCCGAGATGATGAACGACCAAGGATCTGTAGTGGCCTTGGACAGCTCGGTGAGCCGTGTACGCAGTATGCGGCCCAAGTTATGCAGCTATCGAAGCATTACGGCACACGTGTTTGATTCAACAAAGGCAGTAGCCGTAGCCCCATCACCCACACTCAACACATTCTCCGAGCCGCCATTTCCCTGCGCCAGCTTCGATCGCATCCTATTAGACGCCCCTTGCTCTGGCTTGGGCAATCGGCCCCAGCTGTGCAGCAACATCAAGCGGGCCAAGGTACTGCAGTCCTTTCCCCATATCCAGCGGCGTTTGTTTGAGCAGGCAGTTGAGCTTCTGCGGCCAGACGGCATTCTAGTTTACAGCACATGCACCGTCACCGAGGCGGAGTGCGAGTGCATAGTGGCCTGGGCACTACAAAAGTTTCCCGAGCTGAGATTGGTGGATGCAACGCCTCGCTGGGGCGGTCCTGGACTTTCACTTCCCCATCTGGATATATCCAAGTCACGACTCTTGCAGCGCTTCGGACCCAGACCATGCAAAGAAAATAGTCACAATGCTAGTTTCGATACCGTGGGCTTTTTCATTGCCAAGTTCCAAAAAGTTGGATGAGTTTTCTTATTTAATTAATTAATTTTATTATCTTTATAATAGTTTCCTAATTAAGCAGCTTCGGTGATGAGGCTTCTCCAGTTTGCTTTGTAATAAATGTCGATGCTTCTTGTAAGGTCTTCGTATTTATGAATATAAACGATCGGTGGAATTCAAGAATAGACTCAAACTCCATTATATCGACCCACCTTACTCTTAATGAAGTAAGATATCGGTTAGCCCTTCCAGCCCATAGGGGAAAGTACGATTTAAAGGAATAATCATACGAATATTGTGTTAATTTCTACATTAAAAGTACTTAAATAATTTACAATTCATGTCTATTTGAAATTTTAGTTACACTCGTGCTTGTTTATCGGTTCTTAATTGTTAATTTGAAAATGAAAAACCTGCATTTCGGGTATACTGCTACAGTTTCTACAACATGGAACTATTGAAGTTTATATAACTTATTTCCCTATAATTATTATGAATTCTTTTATAATTGTATTTGTTTGTGCGAATATGCAGTAGTTTGCAAAGTTCGTGTTGATGAACAACCAATTGGATGAAACAGTTAAGCCATGTACGAGGATCGTTCATGTGCCTCCCCATGATTGACTTGCGATATTAGTTGTATGTATTCCCATAATTTATTTAGCCCGACTAGCTCCAACATAATTTCTTGTTTGGGTAGAAGGGAAGCTTTTTAATCTCCAATGTATTCAACTACCAAAACCACCCGAGGTGGATGACCATGCGGACTACAGTATGGGACTTAAGCTAATCTAAACTGAAGGTGGGATTGGCAACCCAACAACAGCCAAGTGTCTTCATTATTATCCACTTATAGTAAACATCTAAAGCTATTTATATATTAACATATTTTTACGTCGGGATGTTGAGCGTCTTGAACTGTTCTTCGTGCATCTCAGTCATCATAAAAGTGCCATCCTGTAGCAACAAAACGACGCGACGGGTGCCACCTACAAATAGTAATAAGTTATTGTTATAAGTTAAGCACCTTTCGTCCGCATTATTATCGTAACTCACCCGGTGAAGGCAGGTCCGCCTGTACCACTTCGGCCGGTATCTGGGCTTCCGTGCCATCGCTGTCGGAGGTTGTTATATGGATCTGTGCCGTAGCCGGGGTCCCTGTGCCTGTTCCAGATGCTTCTGCATGCTGAAGCCCTGCCGCCTGGTGCTGCGCCAGCTCTTCCTCTGTCATGGACACGAGAATCTGCTCATCTCCTGTTGCTCCTGCGGCACCGTGTGCTTCAACATGTTCACCGGCCTGGACGGCCTCGGCCACCGCATGATCCAAAGAGAGAACGTCCTGTTCTTCCCCTTCAGCAGCAGCTACATAAGCAAACTGTTGCTCGCCATCCGGACCCTGGGTCACCAGTATAGTCTGTCCCTCCGCATTTTTGCCGGCTACCTGGTAGACGGTGCCGTCTTCGCCCCGCACCAGCAAAGCAGATCCATCTTCGTTAGTAAGAACCGATTGGTCCCCCAATAACGCCTGAGCCGCGGCCTCCAACTGTTCACGCTGTTGCTCTTGCTGCTGTTCCTGCTCCATTTGTAACTGGGTCTCTTCCTGTCCAATTAGCTTACCGGTAATCGGGCACAGCTGAGCCTGGTGCTGGTGCACCTCCTCCTCCAGCTCCATCTGAAGGGGCGTTGGCTGGATGTTTGCTTTGGGAGTTATTCTCTGACGGCCTGCGGACACTTTCTGTATTTGCACTTGAGAGGACTGCTGGTGCTGGGCCTGCAATTGCCGCTGTTGCCTGGCCTGGACAGCCCGCTGTGCCATCATCTCCTCCCGAGTGACCACTTTTCGCGTGACTTTCAGATCACCCGACTTGGATAGCTGAAGGATCTTTTGCTCCGGAGTCACTGCTTTACCGCCCTGTTGTGCTGCCGCCTGTTGCTGTTGTCGTTGCTGAGGCGTTCCAGCGCGCGCTAGGATGCGGCCACCCGGATGAGCCCGGGCCGGAGTCAGCTGTTGGTTCTGGCGCACCTGTGGGGTGCCGCCTACGACAGGCCGACGCTGAACCGCCGTCGTCGCGGGGCCTTGTCCAGGTGTGCGCAGCACTTGCTGACGCTGACCCACGGTGATTGGAGAATTTGCTGGCCGTGCTACGGGCAGGCGCTTAGCAATGGGGCCGCTCAAGGGCAGGGAGCTGATCTTCTGAGGCAATGTGGCGGCTGCAGGCGAAGCAAGGGCGAGCGGCGTCTCCGCATTATCCATCCGAAATACTCCTCTCGTGTTGCTGGCTACCTCAGAGCGCGAAAGATAACGTACGGGGCACTCGGCTCTCTCTTTTTTCTGGAACGGGGTACGAGGATCGTTAGTACATTTTTGCTTCTCAGGCACATCACTGCCACTAATTACCAGTTGGAGGGTGTTGGGCATCTCGGGCTTGCGAAACATTCCAGAGCTAGTGCTGTCCTCGGTATAGATGATCTCGCCCATCTTTTGCTCAGTGACAGACGCGTTGACGACGATTGAGTTGCCATTGATTTTAGTTTGCTGCTTTTCCGTGGGCTGAATTCTTGGCTTATTCAACTGCACGGAGCTTCCTCCGTTTTTTAGACGCTTAACGGTGTGCGACGGTAAATCCTCCTCGAGGTCCTCTAGCTCCATCGAGTCGTTCAGCCCACTACCCTCCAAACTGGAGTCTGTGTGGTCGAGCTTACGCTTTGCCGGCCCCGTTGCTGGAGGCCATTCCTGTTCAGTTGCGGATTCATCATCGTTGGCTGAGGATGGCGAGGTGGAACCATCTCCACCACCAGTTTCACTGACCCACTGCTTGAACGAGTCCATGGCCTTGGTTTTAGAAGTGCGCGACGGACGCGAAGACGGGGATATCTGAGTTGGAGCTGGTACCGGGCTTAGCGGGGCAGGAGCGTCCGCTTTCGAGGATGTACCAGGCGTTTGCATACGTTTCAGAGCATCAATACCCTTCTCTCTTGTAAGTTTCTGGCGTGCCAATTGCTTTTCGAACATCTGCAGAAAGTAGGGAACTCGCTCGAGATTGGCCATAACCTCCCAAGTGTTTTCGTGGTGCGAACGATCCACCCACTTCACCAAATACTCGTGGGTCTTGCGACGTGGATTGAACCGCTTGGCAACTATCTTCTCCACAGGTTCCTCAGTGCGCTGCTCTGTCTTCGAATCGATGCGAATGGCTATGCGGTTATTTGGCTTGACTGCACCGCCGGAGGGCCCTGACGGAAGCATTGGCGTTGGTGTTCCCGGCTTCGACCTGGGTCGTTCGTTTTCCGTGTCCTTTAGCTGATTTGCCAACGTTGGTAGCTTGCCAGAAGGCGACTCTGTAAATGTACATACGTGCAACGTTTAATTAAATCTAAATCAACAATTAAAGAGGTTTTTATTCCATTGTTTTGTTTTATTACTTTTGGCGGGGGAGACGCTCGTGTTTTTGTTGCTATTGGAGGTGTTGTTATTGTTGGGATTAACGACAGTTTTAGTTATGCGAACTGGCATATCCTGGAGCTGTCCGTGAGCAATCTTGCCAAAGGACTGAATTGTCTTTCCGGCCACGATCCACGGTTCGCGAACGCTCTCCTCCAGCTTCACCCAGTGCTGGTACAGGGCCCAGGAGTTGCCCGCATTGGCATCCTTCCGTGAGTGTAGTTGCGTGGCCTTCCATAGTGTGAATGCCCAGATGGTCGGCTTGGTGTCAATTGACTCCTTTACGTTGGCATTCTCTTTCTCACAAGCGTCTTCCTTGTGCGCCTGAAACTCCTCAACAAAGTTGTAAGCCCTCAGACAGCGTCCACATACGAGCACGTCCATGTTGGCTAGGTCTTCCTGAGCAGCTGAAGGGCGACAAAATGTTCACTGTTTTTACACTTCATTTCTCCGCCACACTCACCTCTGATGATGTTTGCGTGTTTGCCAATTTCCGTCGGTGCAATCTCCTGTGCCAACATTATACACGACACCAGCGCTTAAGCCTCTGTGGATTTAGTTAAGATATTATAGATGAGTGGTTCCTTGCTTTCCATTTCAAAATAGTCTACAGGCCCAGAAAAAAGTACAGTGCCGTGGTGTGTTTGCAAAAACTTGAACCTAGTGGCAGCTTCGGGTATCTGCGGTGTGTGCCCAGTGTGGTGGATTCCCCACACATCTGCAACGGGCACAATGCAGCGGTACATGGCGAGTACAAAATATCACAAAATAACGCAATTAAAAACAAAATAGGATGCCGTACAAGGCGTCTTACGATGTTAAGTTTAAGCCAAGTATTTCGCAACATAACTTAATTTTTTGGATAAATTAATTTAATTATTTATGTACATACGTACATATGTACCTATGAATACAAAATTGCATTGATACAAATTTGAGCTGAAAATCACTCTCGGCGCGTAATAACTTTTTAAACAGAAACAATATTTAATAATGCTACATTTTAAAAATTGAACTATGTATGTATATTTGACAATTTTCTGTTGCCCGCTCAAACCAGTATGTAGCCACCAAAAATGCCAGTACTTCGCTCTCGATCCTGTTATTTACAGGAACCAAAAATGATTAATTGAACCACTCCGCCGTAAACGCACCTTCATAAACAATTTGTTTTACAAAAATATAATTAATTTTGTTTTTCAAATGAATGTTTTAATTTAACTGTTTTTTTTTAGATTTTTCAACACGCGCACCGCCGCCGCTACTGCTGCTCACAATTGTACGCGCGAACTCTGAATGCCAAAAGCAAATTCGTTCGACAGCACGAAAATCGGGGCAGTGATGATTTGGTTCCGGCTAACCAGATCATTGTGTGCGCTTCTCTTCTATATGTGCTAAGTATATGTACAACACAGCAGGGTCTTTTGAGTGGAAAATATAATCTGCCAATTTTCGACTTGAAAATTTCACATAAACCCAATATTTGTATAAACTTTTTCGCGTAAATAGGAGAATTTGTATGTGTTCAGTTAACATAAATGCCCGGACTGAGAGTGTAGCGCCCTTTTCCGTTCGCCCGCGTGGCGGTGCACTGTGTAAGCCAATCACAAACAGTGGTGAGAATGCTTAGCGATGTGGTAACTTTGCGCGCTCTAAAGTGGTACGGAATATCAAAATAAAAACTATTGAAGCATGAGATTTCAATACCTCAAAATAAAGGCAATATATATGAGTAAATATTTATTTTTATCTAAAGTTTACCGAAAATTTTCTTGTTTCGAATTTTAAGCATTTTATTTACAGGTCTGGCAGCCCAGTTCATTTGATTATTCTCTGCCTTGATGTGTACACACTTTCTAATTTGCCGGTGCATTTCGTTGGCGAATTGTTTAACTTAAGACAAAAAAAACATTCAAGACAACAGAAACGCAGAATGGCAGACGATGAGCATGATGATCAGAAGGAGTACCGCTGGGAAACGGGCTACGAGAAGACATGGTGAGCTTAGGCTACTTGTGGTGCGACACCGCCTCAACTTAATCTTGGAATCTTTAGGGAAGCCATCAAGGACGATGAGGACGGGCTGCTGGATGGGGCCATCGCGGAGATCATTCAAAAGGCCAAGCGCCAGCGGCTGGCGCAGAAGTCGAAGCAAAACCGTTTGGGCATGATGCGTCACCTGTTTATTGTGTTAGACTGCTCTGAGTCCATGAGTGTGCCGGACTTGAAACCCACGCGATTGCGCTGCACTGTCAAGCTGCTGGAGGTGTTTATCGAAGAGTTTTTTGACCAGAACCCTATCAGTCAGCTGGGCATCATCGCACTTAAGGCAAAGCGAGCCGAGAAGGTGACTGAGCTCACCGGAACTTCGCGTGTCCATCTTAAGGCGCTGGAGAGGTTGGGTCGTCTCTCCCTTCGTAATAGACCAATTAATAGACTCTTTATTTCAGCTTAGCGAACGTCTCTCTAACCAGCGAACCATCTTTACAGAACGGCTTAGATCTGGCGTTAAAGACACTCAAGGTTGTCCCCCCGCACGCCTCACGAGAGATCGTCGTCATAATTGGCTCCCTGACTACCTGCGATCCCGTGGATATCAATCTTACCATCGACGATTTGAAAAAGGAGGGCATTCGTTGCTCGGTCATCTCGCTGTCGGCGGAGATCCGCGTGGCCCGCTATCTTACCCAGCAGACAATGGGCACATTTGGGGCTGTGCTGGATGACGCCCACTTTCGAGATCAGCTGATGTCCCAGGTGGATCCCCCGCCGGCAGCGAAGACACAGCACAATTCGCTCATAAGAATGGGCTTTCCGCACACAAAAAGCGAAGTAGAGGGCAAGGACGCGCCACTGTCGATGTGCATGTGTCACATAGAGAACCTGGAGGAGCCCAGCGAGCTTTGCACCACTGGTCATCACTGTCCGCAGTGCAACAGCAAGTACTGCGAACTGCCAGTGGAGTGCCAGTCCTGTGGTCTGACTCTGGTCTCAGCGCCGCATCTCGCCCGATCCTACCATCATTTGTTCCCTGTGCCAAACTTTGAGGAGCTGCCATTTGAGTCAATGCCGGCGTCTTCCTCCGATCACGATCACGATCGCGACGGCGGGATTAGAGACTGCTACGCTTGCGCCAAGGCTCTTGGCCCTGTCGCGGATAAAAGCATCTTCAAGTGCAGTTTTTGCAAGCAGTTCTTTTGCACTGACTGCGACATCTTCATTCATGAGACGCTACACGCCTGTGTTGGCTGCAATACAATTCCGGGAGTCGACGGCCTGGTCTACCAGCAGAACACAAAGTCTGGAGGGGACGATTTGCATCCGGGTAGCTCCAAGCAGTGCGGCCAGTTTGGCGTTTAACTGCACTGTACATTGACTAGCTGTAGATACATAGATATTAAAAGCGCCGAATTACGTCTAGAAACCGATTCAGTTCAATTCATTCCGGTGGTAGTGAGTTGTATCAATTTAGATACGGTGCTGAGCTTTATAACTGTGAAGGTGAGCGGAGTATTGTTATAATAGTTGTTGTGTCTGATGTCTTGCCCGCTTACGAATTGCGTATTCGTTCATTGAGTTCTCAGTGCCTCGCCATGCCTATCCTATGGTGGCCTTATGTCTAAACCCCACTTGAGTTCATAGTTGGCGCTTGCCGCACTCAGTCGGTTTTTATTCGTTGTTCCGACTCGATCCCAAAGATCTCGAGTTTTTTTTTTCCACGTGGCCGGACTTGGTGTGCGAATTTCGAAAAGCCAGCCAACAGCGAGATATCACTTCACTTCGTTTTGGAGCAGATTGGAGCAGAGGTACCCCATAAAGATTTTACGGATCAAAATGTCGCTGCTTTAAACTAGTTTTAAACTAGTTTGAGCTCAGCTGTTTAGCCACTGATATTAATGAGTTTATAAGTTGTTAACAATTTAATTGCAGTTTTCAACCTTAATAAATTAGGGCTTGTATTGGTATTAACCATATGTACATATGTATCTGAGAATCATACAAGATACTTGATCTGTATTAGAACATTTGTTAGCGTACATTTACGCTAACAATAAATATATTAATATATTTTTGCAATTGAATGTGTAAGAAACTGGGCTGGTGGCTGCATATACTTTTTTATACATAATTAACCTTGTATATTAATTCTTGTTACCATTATAAATAAATGGACAGAAACTGTAACAATATCTCGTTAATACTTTAGTATTACCAATTCTTTTTTTTTTAAAGCTTTAAAATTTTCTAATGGTTTGTCAAAACACATTTTTATTAGAGTTTACCCTTGTACGTGTTTCAAAAACATATTCGTTCATTGCAGTCGATTAAGAACGCAACTCACAGTTAAACGACCGTCAGACAGTTTAAATTATTTCGTTAATTACTGACTAGCCCAGCAACAGGTATGTACATATATATGTAAGCTTACATTTATTTAAGACATACAGACATAGTGTGCTGCTATCTTATGAACTTAATGCATGCATTTGTGTAATATAAAGACGTTTCCGCATCGCACCCTACACAAAAGTGAAAAATCTAAATGTGAAAGTAGAATGAATCAGATATGTATTAAATATGTATGTCTTGAATTTAAATCTACATATGATACTAATTTTTCTTCATCCACAATTTTTTTTTTAAACCTATTAGCCTATTTAACTTGTTTGGGGGTTTTTCATAAACGTTGGGCTTAAATAAACATAGTTCGATGCAAACGCTCTCAATTATAACATAGCTTTTAAATATTTTAAGTAAGAATGAGAATTTTGACCATCTAAGGCGGCAACAAAAATAGCACTATTTTCAAGAAAAAACATTATATATTAATTTATAATGGTTATTTAAATGACTTTTTTATATTTATTGTAAAACCCTTGGCACCAGTGACAGTAGCACAACGTCTCGGCTTTGAATCCACCAAAGTTTGGCACCTTTCCCGTGAAATATAGCTTAATGAGTCCTTACATATCTCCTTATTATACTGTGGTTTGGAAACATATTATTTAACATCAGACCAAAGATTTTCTATCGGGCTTAGTCTTGGAACTGAACACGCCTATCCATTATATGAAGGGACCTGCCTTTAATCTACTTCCGAGCTTTTTTTTTGGTATGTTTTGGGTCATTATCCTGTCGGAAGACCTATAATAATGGAATTTCGTCTT
>JAEIIF010045536.1:0-14474 GCA_018874455.1 Drosophila trapezifrons
CCATGAATTTTGAGAAGCAATTCAAGCCATCTTTCTGGGAGCGACAAGCTCATTTCGGGCCCAAATGTGCGGCCATATAAACACATTATTATTTATGGGCCCGCGAGGGGTGTCCCTGAAATAGGCAGACCGTATCAGAGCGGAAGCCCGTCAATAAATATAATTCCAGACCCTCGACTCCTCGACTCGGAGTACTGCAATAACCACCCTCTGCGGCCCCCGACGGCGCGCGTAATATCCACTTACGTGTTGGGTATGTTGCGCATGGAGCGGTGCCGAAAGAAGATGATGACCAGCGTGCCGTTGCCCAGCACGCCCACGATGAAGATGAGCGTGTACAGCACGGTGACAATGTATGTCTCCGGGCGATCCAGCACTGGCACATACGGCACCATTCCGCCGTCGGCGCTGGCGTTGTGCTGCTCTGGACCCGCTCCCGTTGCCAAGAGGACGCTGTCGTTGCCCCCGTTCCCACTGCCGTTGCCTCCGCCACTGAGGTCAAGGGGGGCGTGCGCCAGACTGGCTACCAGCGCCTGGGTCATGTCCATTGCGTCCGTATTCGCGTTTTGGAATGTCTGAATGCTGCTTCTGTGCGTGGTTTTATGGCCTCGCTTTGGCCACTTCCGCTTCTGTGGGTCTGCCTCAGGAAGCCGCAGGTCCTGGCTGTTTGGCTTTTTGTTCCGAGCTTACGTCTGGGTCTGCCGTATGGCCGATGCTGCTGCAGGTGTCGCCACGGGTCCGTGTTTTATTTTGCACATTGTGTTGGGCTTGACCACAGAGCGTGCTGTCGGTGGTCGTTTGACTTTTGCCAGTTGGCGCTGGAAGCTGCTGGGGGAGAGAAGACAGAAAGAGATGGTTTTGGGTCAGATTCTGTGCAGTTATTAGTAGCTCCCAATGGAAATCGGGGAGCATTCGCCTGGACGGGGAACAGATGCTGCTGCATTACCTAGGAAACGCATAAATATCTCACATACGCAGCGGGGTGAGCGGATAATATTTATGATCCAGCAGCTGAGGCCGAGCCACTGCCGTGTGTGTTGTGTGTGTGCGAATCTGCATAATAAAGAATCTGCCTTACATGCAGTAGTTGACCATGTTTGCATTACACACGACTTTACAGCGCCCATAAACATAAATTGCTACGGAATCCCCCGGAACATTCAGAGTCCCTGCCACATCCAATTATTTCTGGCCCTCCAGCTACCCTCGTCGGCTGTGATTATCTCTCACGCTCAGTTGCCGCTTCCGTACCCACAAATCCGCAAGCCCGCCAACCCGCTCCACGGCCAACTAATACAAAATCATTCGTGTAGAAGCAAATACTTTCAAGTCGCAATCAGACGCACTTAACCCCCAAGAAGAAAGCCAGGCTGAGTCGGAGCCTGACACGGAGACCGACTCCGGCCGGAGTCTGAGGCGGGCTTATCTCGGCTGCCGTCGGATTGCGAAGGCGGCGATGGTGTCCGCCACTCCCCGTTCGCGTTCGCCGTTCCCCGTTGTTCGCCGATACTGTTTCAATTTCAATTTGATAGTAGATTGCCCCAGCAGCCGTTGCCATTTGCCATTGGGATGCCACCGATTTCGCTTTCGTTATTTATTTATTTTGATTGTGGCCGACGAGCCTCACGCGTGTTGCCCCATTCGCCAAATGGAATTCCATTGGATTCCGACTCGTGAGACTATTTCTGGCAAATCTAATCAAAGTGGCTGCGGAAAGTGCACTCCCAGGCGCGTGGTTTGGTCAGGTGCTTCGCCTGCTGAGTCAACGATGCATTCGCTCGGCATAAAACCAAATATTTACGAAGAAGCATCTTGAAAATGTTTGCTGGCCGAGCGACGCCAGCAGAAGCAAAACCGCCTTAAACTGTTGACGGGCCATCGGAGAAATAATTAATGGCAGGGCCATTCATTTCATTGTTCATCAGCTCGGAGGTCAATCTCGCGTTTTTCGACATAGTTTGTATAATGGCATATGTGGCCCCGCCAACGAGGGGTTGATCCTGATGGTCGATGGGTCCCATGCCGCTTTATGCCCATTGACCTCTGCCCAGAACAGCTCCAAGATTTCTGAATGGGTTTGGGGTCAATTGCTGCCAAATGGCACGCTCAGCCGGAACTAATAGCCTGTGGGTGGGAATAAAGAAAATTTCACACAAAGTCAAGCACATGTAATCATTGGGGTCGTGAGCTCTTATGATTTCATCCTTCTTTTGTGAGTGAATCGAACTTTAAGAGCGCGCTCCGCTCAGGCAAGGCTGAAAAGTCAGGGCTTTGAAGGAGCACGCCTCTTTGGAATAGCCGTAAAGTCCGCGCATTTTCTTTTTTGTGGCTTCTTTCATCTTGTCCCTCATAAATTCACTCCGCGCGTCAATTATTTATTCCACTAAAAAAACTGTCAGCAAAATGTCAAATATGTAGCTTCAAGACTACACCAGCGTCTTCTCGGCAGCAAAACTTTTTCACTTTTTTGGGAGAGGAAAACTTTTGAATTAGGACGTTTTTTTTTCCGTTTGCCAAAAGCGAAAAAGTTAAAGTGTCCGCCTAGTCCGAGGCGGTGGACACGCAATTTTCCGCAAGAGGCGACATTGCGTTCCTTGGGGACTCAGTAGACACCCAATAGTCATCATCGGGGAATCACCAATAAGAGAAATTATTAAACTTTACTGCGTAGAGACGCCCAAAGACTGGCAGCTTTCAATCGATTTAATTGAATTTTTATTTTTACTTCCCACTCATTAATTTCAGTCGCGTCTCCGCCATTCAGGCTCTTAAAGAGTGCTCCGTTTTGGTGGCGCGACTGTAAAACGCAGCCTTGGCAGCCATAAAAAGGTGTTCAGAGCGCTGGTCTAGGTAAAAACATTTATTTATGATTTAGGCATATTGTACGAGCTGAATCCGTTTCTGTTGTCGGGACTCGGGACTCGGGCCTGGCAAGCGTTTGCCCCCCGCAGTGATTGTATCACACAGGATCCCTAGCTCCCCGCCGCGACCCACGGCATCGCCAGAGACAAAGTCAGATAGATCTTATTGTTAGCCATGGAGGGTTGCCCGCCTATGTACGTGTCAGATAAATCATAAAGCAAACATAATTTAATACACTTGCGTGCCTCAGTTGTAGCTGCGGCAACGCGGCGTATGTGTAATGCGGCATGCCGGTTAATCATTCGCCGTGCTTTGTGCGCAGCCAAGCCGAATAATAAGACTGCCGGGAGTCGGCCGCTTAAAGCCACGCTTACCGACGCTTTAAGGTTGCCAGGAATCAGAAGCGGAATACAGCTCCTCTCTGGAGCCTAATGGCAACTCATTATGGGCCGTGCTGCTCTAATTAGAGTCAAAAATATCCGATGTGTCTTGAGGACAGGACGCATCCCTTCGGCGCTGGCGCTGGCACCGACCCCGGACATACTTAATGTGCGCTGAAAGGTCCGCGAGCTATGCAAATTTGTGCTTGCCCATCTATCGCGACAAACGCTGACAAAATTATGCGCCGTCGCCGCTCGACTGAGTTACGGCGCCGGAGGCCAGACAAAGCAAGATGAACATCCCTGCCTCGCCCGAAGCCCCGGCCATTAGCCACCATTGAAGATGATTGAACACAGTGTGGGCTTTCGCATTTCCGGAGAGGCCTGTGAGAAGGGTCCACCAGCAAGCGGGGAGAGGAGTGGTGGCCTTGCGTTAGCTGTCGTCCTGAGAAGTGCGAACACACACTTACACTTTCTGTGTAGAACTTCTCGCACAAAATACACCAGCTCTCATAAATTGGCAGCTAGTTTCCACGTTAAATTATCAGTATGTCGAAGAGAGTGAGCATCGTTCTGCCCGACGAAATGCCCTCGGGCTTGATAAGGAGCAAGAACGCGCCGAGACAGAAGCCCGAGCTAAAAAGCTCCATGAAGTGTGCCCCCGGCTTCCGATCGGACCTTGTACCACCCGTGTTTGTGGTGGTCAGCCCGGAGAGCAGTGGCAGCTCGGAGGCCTCGAGTCGGCGGTCCAGCACCAGTTGCGCGAGCGACAGTTCCCTGAACCAATGGGTTGAGAGGGAACATTCGAATGGCGGACCTTTGGACTGTGAAGCAGACGCAACAGCAGAGCGCTGTGTCTTGGCCCGGACTGGGTCATCGAACTCCCCGAAGCCAAATGACTTTGGTTCAACCAGTTCGTCCATCAAAGAGTTCCTCAGGGGCACGGTCGCCTTGGTTAGAGCAGGAGAATCTTTCACTTCTGTAAAGCAGCTTTTTTACAATTTTATCAAGAGCAGCGGCGGCTCCAGCTCGCATACCAAGCCCGCGGAAGAGGACTTCGCAGAGGGGGCAGGTCGGAGTGTGTCCCAAGATTCCTCACCTTGCACCTCCCAGCTCGTCCGGAGTGAAAATCCCTATCTCAGCCAGTCGAACGATACGCTTCTGTCAAACTTCCTGCCCCAGTTCACCATTCCCAGCACTTCCCAGATGACCACAAGTCCGCACCACTCCACCTACTCATTCAACCCACGGAAGTACGACATGTCGAGCCCGCTCTCAGAAGTCACCCCGCTGACGGGTTACACGCCCAAGACGGAGGAAGCTGGCTACAAGAGCGATGCCTCCCAGAAAACCTACGTTTCCATTCGGTCACATCCGAAAAGCCTGACTTCGGACTCGATAATTACGCCCAGCACCGCCTTGGCCAAGTCTGTGCCACAGCTTGCGAAAAGCGAGTTGTCGTGCAGCACCTTAAATGAGTACAGGACTTCAGGACATCCTCGGGACAACAACATCATGATATCGTCCGGACAAGTGGAGTCAACAACCCTGGTGAGCGCTGACTGGAGTAGTAGGTCTTTGCCAAAGATTCTGAAGCCGAGCCCGAAAAGCTCACCCAGGAGATCTCCGAAGATGACGCCTCGCAGTGATCCACCCACATTCGTCCTGGTCAGCTCATCTGGACCCCACTCCCAAGCCGATCGATCACTGAGATCGAGCGGGTCAAGCCCAAGAAGCAGTCAGGGGTCGCTCCAACAATCTGCCAGGGAAACGATAAAGGTATCCCCCAGAAACTCTGTCATTTCTTTCCTGTCGCCAAACGCGGACGAAATAGTGGGTGAGGAGTCTAAGGGTGAACGATTATCCAGATCCTCCGAGTTGAATGGACCAGAAAATGTGCAACAGAGAAGCGAGATTTCCTCCCTGAAGGTAAACTTCGTCTTCGCCCTTGTCAGTCCCGAGGAGCCGGACGCGAGCCAGCCAGAAGAGACCACTGGCAAGGACGTCGAGGAGGGGTCCACCTGTCGCACATACCAAGAGAAGTGCAAGTGCCACCACTGCCAGGACATGCGGCGAGCCGTGAAGCGAGCCGAGTACTTCAAGTCGCCCCAGGGCCAGAAGCAGATGGAGGCCAAGCTGCTTGCCAAGAACTTTTTTATGGACCTATGTGCGCTGTCGGAAGTGCGCAAGCAGATCCGGGCCGACCTGCACGGCACCCGACGTCATCCGTCGGCGCGTGTCAGCTACCCGGTGAGCATCTGCGGCGCCACCCGGCTGGACGGCGGATCGCTGACACTCAAGTGGTTCACCCACGACCTGGACTGCGTAGACCACTTCGACTTCTTCGTGGACGATAAGCCGAGCAGAAGCGTTTTCAACCCGCGTGCCACCTGCACCGTGCTCATAGACGTAAACGCCTCGGAGGCGCATCGACTGCGTATGCGTGCTGTGCCTGTGAGGGGCTGCGGTGCACAGGCCTCGCCGGTGGACAAGCTGATGTCCGAGGTCGTCGCCGGCCACATGCGGAATGTGAGGCAGGGCATGCTCTTTACCAGATGCATCAAGTGCCTCGACGCCCAGCCCCAGCAGCGATCGCTGGTGGACTTCTGGACCGACAGCGAGTTCCTGTATATGCCCACCTGTGACCGGCCTCCGTCCAAGAAGGGCCGCTAATAATGATTTATGTACAGTGGGCCAGGCTAAGGGAACAGATGTGTGAACAATAATTGATTACTTTAATTTCGGTGTGTTCCTAACTAATCGTCGGACAGGAGTCTCACTGCCGAGTCTGTTCCGTTCTTGGAAAAGCAATGGGCCCCGGTCTGGCCATCAGTCAAGGGGGCGTGTAGACAACTTTAGCTGTCGCCTTTATTTAAAAATTTATCGTAATCTGTGCAGGCGCCCGTCGGCTTCCAGCGGCTTGCGATGATGGAGCTGTGTCCCTTTATCAGCGGCCCACAGGCGTGTGGCTCCGGAATTCGCAGGGGGGTCAGTAGGGACTGGTGAGTGGAATGTGGAATGGCTGGGGCTGACGTAGGCGTTTCACTCGCGCGGATCTGTCAGAGATTTCGGCCACGATGTGGCATGATTAATTATTCGGCAAATATTTGAGACTCCCGCCGCACGCTGCCCAGTTGGCGCTGCCATGGAAATTGGTGAAAATCAAAATAAGAGATGCGTACTCGCCGTTTTATGAGAGGGAACGAGCGGACGGGGAAGCCCAACGCGCTGAGTATTTTAATTAATTTTCACTTTTGCTCGACTAGTGGGCATTCCATTGGCCATGTGATGGACAGCTGGGCCAAGAGACCCACCACTTCCACTCTCTGGCCCAGTGACGAGTGCCCATTGGAAATTTGGCTTTTGTTTTGTTTGGTTTCCTTTGGCGCGTGATTGCTCCCGAAATAAACAAGGGGCTGCTGCGGCCGGCGTACTTCATTTCCGAATATTTTCATTATTTTGGTAATTTTCAATTATCGCTGATATTCTTCACAGTCAGCAGGTCGTTTTTCCATCCCTCCAAGCTTCAAGCTCCAAGCGTGTGCATGTTGCCACGCGGCGGATACGCCATTTATTATAGTCGCATCTCGCGGCGTACTTTCAATTACTTTTTATGGTTATTATCGTGGCCCATGCTCTCCCCTAACGCTGCTTTATGAGCTGCAAGCAGTTGGCCGAATATTTTAATTGATTTCATGTGGTCGGTGCCAGCAATTTAGCCACTACTCTGCCAGCTCCAACAATTTTGTAAATATTTGGTTTTCTGGCAGACATGTCCGTCCCCCGAGCTGTTTACCCCGCACTGTTTATGCCAAATTTCTTTGCTCAATGTCAGATTATCTAATGGACACGCTGCTCAGCGATCTTTTCGTCTTAGTCTGGACGTAATCTCGCTGAAGTTGTTTATCTCGCCCATAAAGAGCTGGACAGAGCATCGAAATATGGTTAGTCCTTACGGCGGGTACTATTAATTCGCATGCTGCGGACTTCCGGGCCAGCAATCCCCGGTCTATTGGTGGCCCTTAGTGGGAGACAACCCCGTGCAATCCAGACACTCACTCGAAAATTCATTACAAATTGTTTAACTGTGACAAGTGGCCCCCATGAGAGCCATGTATCACAAAATGTTTCGACACCGCCAGTTGGTCGGGGCTGAGCTGGATGGCTGGCCCAAATGCCTCCTCGACCTCTACCTTCCCTCATCCTTTCCCGCTCCTGGTTTGCTTGTCAATGCCATACACACTCGCATTTGATGCATGGCAAAGCTGCTCCACTGAATTGAATTCTCGCGATACTGTCTCCTTCTCCAGTCGGTTGGTAGTGAGGCGGACTGGCAGCGGGCTTTCTGAAAATAAGTCTAGTTCGAGTGACTTGGACAGGAATGTAAACAAGAACAGCAATTTTCTGGAGAGAACTTGAGACATGAGGGGTGGAACTTTTTAAGAAAAATAGTCCCGAATATATGCTGACGTTCCGAGCGGCAGATCCAATGTTTGCCATGTCCATTTCTTATAAATTGAACACCTCTGTGTATCATTTGGATGGATAAGAGGAGACAATTTAACCCCTAATAAATATAGATGGAATTTTGGCCAAATTGAGTTTCCTTAGTAGACATTAACCAAATCATATATCCAAGTCCTTGGACCTTATCTGGTCTTAATAGGCTTTTCAGTGCGGAATTCCTGCGCAAGCTTCTTGGGTAAAAAATCCCAATTTCCCAGAACAGTTCTGGGCCACACTAATTGGGTTTGGAGGAGCAGAGCATATGGCAAACTCTCCCTGGCCAAGGAAAACTCGACTCTGGAACCCAGCTGGTTGTGGTCTGCGGCTTTAGCGAAGCCTGATTTGGTCAGCCCAAAATAAATTAGGCCCCCAAGGTAGGGAAATAAAAACAATTTTCTTAGCGCTCAATGGGAAATTAAGCGAGCCCACACAAAGGGGGGTCCGCCCACGGTCACCACGGTCACGAGCTGGGAATGAATCGGAATTTGTATGCAAATTAATCATTTGCTCTTTTATTTGATTTTTTCTTTCATTTCATTTGCATTTCCCCTGCAATCGCATTATTTGCTAGCTGAAAAGATAAATGGGAAGCCCACAGTTCTGTTGTTCTCGAAGAGGTGGAGCTGCGACCAACGTGTGGAACACGAAAAAGAATAAAAGATACAAGATACAAACGTCTTTCTTATACAGCTCCTTGATATTATTTATAGCCCTTTGTGGTCCGTGTCCAGTCTGTTACAGGGCGATTGGGGATGGCGGGGAGGCGACACGGAGAACGATTTTATGATAAATGGCTCCAGTTAATCTTCGGGTCTGAGTGGCCCTGGTACCAACGGAAGGGTAACGGTTTGTTATTCCAGCTCGGACCTTCTACCAGAGCCACCTGTCAGAGGACGCCCTCAGTTCCCAAAGGAGTAACTTTTCTTGTTTGATTAATTTACACCCGTTCTGTCCATCAAACCATCATCATCATCGTTCTCCAACTGGATGATCCCAGTGTGACAACATTAGCAAAAACAGAAGCCCTGAAGTAAATCACTGCCTGCAATAAATCATTCGCCCAGTCCAGCTCAGTCAGGTTCATGGCATTAGCGCGGACACACAGTAACCGCCGGCGATGATTGGAAAGCAACCGAACTTCCATTTATCAAGACGCAAGGGAAATGAGTAATTTCTCGTTATTGGACAGGTGAGTCCTGTCGCAGCGACAGCAGAGGAACAGCTTCCTGTCACCGACTCCGCTCACCTGTCAGCCAGCGCGGAACAGTGAGTGAGCCACAGACGCCACTGTCAAGTGACGGCTGCCGTTGGATGCCTTCGCTAGGATCGACTGCCTACGCCGATATCCTTCGCATATTCAATTTCCTATTTATGCCAGCGTTATGCACGGCTGACTGGAGTGGTAATTGAATTCGATTCGAGGGCTGCACGCTGCAGCCAAATGGCACACAAATGCCACATCGGGACTGGGGCATCTGCCACGGAGGAGGTGGGTTTTCCGGAAGGCGATGTTTCGCTTGTTTCGCTTTGGCGCGAACTGAGAACGGCCAGCCAAGTGTTGAGCCGTACCCCGGGGAAGAATAACTAATTGAGTGCCCGAGATTCCTGGGCAAAAGGTGAGCGTACCTAATGGGCGCATTATGAAATTCATTTAAGGAGTGGATGTGGCGGCCCAGCAAGCATCGTTGCATATTCAGTGGTTAATAGACTGCGCCACGTGCTGGCACGGCAGCCTTATTATGCCGGGCTCATCATTGCCGCAATCCGAGCAGGAGCCAAGTGGGAAGCCCGGACCTGGTCCTGGGACTTCCTGGGCCGTATGGCCATTAATAACCCGCGCAGACATTAATCAGTTTTATATAGCAAATTAATTCCACAGCGAAGGAAAAAGTTGAGGCCAGCAAAAGCTTTAAAGCTGTTGGCAACTGGGGACAACGTAAGCGAAGAAAGCCTACAATGGACTGTCGAAGACTAGGAGAATGGCGATTGGGGAAAGCGGAAATTATAACGAATGCTTGGGAAAACAGCAAGAATAATCTGGAGCTCCCATTTAGGGAAGGCGACTTGTCGTTCAGTTTTAAGAGCTTAGGCCCCGGATCCGAGCTGCAAACGGAATGGCAGGACGAAAACTCAATAAGAAGATTGGAATGTTGGCAGCATTTAATGTTCTCATCAATAAATCAACCAACGGAGCAAAGGAGCCCGCGGGCCGAACCCTTAAGCCAGCCAGCAATTTGGATCACAAAAAGCTATAAATGGCTGTGTATACACATAAATATCAATTTGGCGGGGTCGCATTGACAACATGGTCGCAAATAAAATATAATTTATTATTACTTACTCCGCGAGAGATTGAAAATCATGGAAGCCAAGGGAACGACAGCCCACACCTGATGAGGGCACATACAATTTATGGCATTCCACAGCCCACACAGAGTCAGCCCGTAATTTGTGGGCAATTAATCGGGGCCAACAAGAAAGCGAATAGGGAAATCTAAGAGCCAGGATTGAAGGAGGCAAACTACCCCAGCAACTTCGTTACGGATATTGCTGTCATATACTGCTCGCAAATCAAAGAAACTTTCCCCATAAAAGTAAGAGATTGTGCAGAGCGATGCGCAACAATTCTCACCCAGCTTTGACTCGCATGACATAATAAATCCCTCAGTTAAGCTGCCTTCAAATGCAGATTTTTCCCAATGCGGCAGTGCAGCCATGTTGACACCATGCAATCCATTAACATCAACCTAGAGCCCTGCCTGTCCTCGCCGTTGACCACTCCATCATCACAGGGAGGAAGAAGGAAGAAGGGACATGGAATAAACATAATGTTTGCATCTGTCATCACAGCAAAGTCCATTGCGGCCGAGTGTCAGCGACTGACAACTGCCAGGAGCAGATTTAAAGCCCGGCCAAACGCTTCAGCTTCGATTCGCCAGCCACAAAGTATTTGGTCAAATATGAGGGACCATGCCACACGCCGCTGCCCGTAGAAAACGCCACAGTCAAGTGCAGGCTCTAAACAAATATGGCCCTGCGGGCACGTTACGTATACGCGGTGTGTGCGTCATGCGCTGCTTTATTTTTATTAACCGCAAAACTTTTCGGGCTCCGCCTGGCAAGCGATTGAAGCCGCAAAGGGGTTGGAAAAGCCCGGACAGCATTGCAGGGTATATCAGGTTCGGAGTAGACAGGTTCTTTGTGCCTTTGCAGAACATCAGATAGTCGAGCCGCTGGCCAGGGAACACACCTCTCCCTCGCATGCGCCACGTCTGCGGCCAACGTGTGCCAGCGAAACTTTTCGCCATTAAATGAAGCGACGCTGCCACGAATGCGTGAAAATTTCCATTGTGGCGCTGACAACAAACAATTATACAAACCAATGAAAATCAGCGTACAAAATATACGCAATTAGGGAAACTTGGAGCTTCGGGCTCGGATATCTGGATGTGGCACTGATTGCGCTGCCTAATTACCCTTTCACCCGTTCGTCCTATGAGCGGAGTTACCTATTGCCATCAGCCTCCCCAGGTGAGCGCCGGTTGAGTGACAAATTTGATCTGATCACTGGTGATGTGGCCCTGACAGGTGCTGGCTGTGGATTTGCTTGACTGATTGACTTATGCTAATTTCCCGGCCTGCCACCACTCCGATCATCCGTGAAACTCACCGAAGGATGTGACACTGACAGGTACGGAATCGAATCGAGGCAGGGATTTTGCATATCTATTTGGCCCTGAAGAATTTTAGTTACGCTAAGCTGTAAACATCTCAGAATGACGGGGACTTTCCAGGACTGCCTTTATTGGGCTCCTTCGTCGCCGGATCGTGGTCGGGGTCCGCGTCCTCATCTAAGTCCTCTTCCGGGTCCAGCACCGTACGAAGTTAATTAGATCCGAGAGACCCCGCTGGCCTAATATGGCAATCGGAGCACACAAGCGAAGGCCAGATGGGGGAGCGACCCTCTGCACTGACCGCCTTGGAAACAGGGCTCCTAGGAACCCGAGATGCCAGCATCCCTCCCAGCATTATCTCCGCTGAATTATGGAATAATTTGTTGTACGAATCGCGCCTCTAACTCGAGGGAGGAGGAGGGTCGTTAGATACTAAATGGTTTTGGGATGCAATCCAAAGTATCAAGTTTAAATTCGATTAGAATATTTATAAGGCTAATGGTCATAAGAAAACGAGAAGCAAATTAGCTGGGCTGCGTACTAACTTTGGGGTTGTCATCAAAATAAGAAGACGGAGATGCTGTGTCTTGCCTATTTTCCCCCGAATGACGACACATTGTGACGTAATTTAATTAATTTTGTCAAACTTTTTCGCATTCAAACAATGAGTTCCTGTTGCTGCCTGGGAAAATAAATAATTTAAAATTTCTTTGGCCCTGTCATCAGAATATCATAACTTTCTGCCTTCTGTTGGCACTTACGAGAATGGGAAAAGAATGGGAGAAACGTTTACGAAAATTACACTGAAAACAAATTGTTTTCGGAATATTTGTCATGCTATATGAGAATTCAAGAACTTTCTCGCTCAAGTGAAAGCATCCAAAGGCATCCTCAAATACTTACCAAGGCGCAGCAAGAAAAAGGGATCACTATCTCAGGTAATTACAATTGATTTGCAGTTTTAAGCACTTGTTTCGAATTGTTTTGCTTGCAGATGGAAGCCAATTTAGTTTCATGAGAATACTTGGCACTTCCAAGAAAGTACTATTCGTTAATCTCCTCTGAGCGAGCACGGAGCACCGGGTATTTCGTACATAATCGGATTTTAAGTTTACGTTTCACACGACCCAGAGAGACGGGAGCGACCTCGACTGTTCCGGCTGAATCCGTGCACAGGACTAACATGGCCAAGTCGGCGGATCCGGCGCCAAGGCCTGCGGCTCCAATGGGTTCCAAAAGCGCGCCAAAGCCATCGTCCACAATGAACGGAGCGGACGCATTCCACCACGTGCGTAGGAGCGCGCACGCGCTGTACACCGCCTAGCATAGGCACTGACCGAGAGATGCCCACATCTCCTCTGCGAATTCCATATGTACACAAGTGCCTGCACCCAGATTCATGTTGTGTTCATCTTGGGAGCCATCTGTTGCCGGGGGTCCTCTGCGCGTTTCATTCATGAGTACTTTCACGCTCTCAATGAAGACTGACGAAATACTTTGTCTGTTCTCGCGTTTGTTCTGTTTCTGTCTGATGATTTTTACTTATTTTTAGCAGCTATTTTGGCCTGTGTTTAGAATACCCTCGGCGAGGAGCACGGTTGGTATAATGGCTTATTCCGGGAAGACATCGACTAGATGACAAAACAAAAGGAAACCCGCGCTCACACGAAAATAAGCTCTTTTTAAGGGAATATAATTATTCCATTTACTGTGTCCTGTTAAGTTACAGGCTGAGGAATTTGCTCCGACTAAGAAGATAGCACTGGAAACAGTGATGCAAAGACGTCATATCTCTGGGCAAACTTACTTAGCTGAACTTACTTTGTAAGAAGAGCTTGAAACAACAAACCCTACAAATACGTTATGCAGTTGAGCTTTTTCAGCGAAGATGTGCTTACGTTAAGATCGAATTTGTTTGCTGTTCGGCAGCTGCAAGTGCGATTACGCTTGATATGTTTAATTAGCGCGGATATATAAAAGCCGTTAGGCTTTCTCTCAGCCCTTGAGTTCGAATAGAGATCAGTCAAGATGATTGCCACATGGGTGTGCTTTTACCTGGTGCTCATTGCCCTTCTCATGACGTTCCTGGCTCCTTCTGCCGAGGGCTGCTTCATCCTGCTGGCCTGCCTGCTGGCGTCTCCATACTGTCCCTACAACGTGACCGCCTCTGGATGATGGATTACTTGTGCGACGTGATGTAGCCCCCTCCCACACCAAATAAATAACCCTTTGCACTGAAAATATAGTCATGATGCACCACCGTAAGCCCCGCCTATGAACGTCCTCGAGGATGAAGACTTATTTTACTAAGGCTTATGCAATGTAATAAGGTTTTGCGTGAGTATGAACTATTGGTTTTACATCAGCTATCTAAGAGTTTGCTTATAGAAAGGAAATCGTAATGGGTTTTATTTTTAGTTAGAAAAGTATACCTCAGAGCGTCTCTTACACGGGTCATTGACTCCGACAAAAAAAAACTATTATGGATAGAACGAAAAAAACCTCGGCTCGTAGCGTTTAAATTCATTGCCACGTCTACGAGTTGGGCTTTAATTCAGACACGCTGCGACTCCGTTACGTACTCGCACGTGTTGCGCGCGGTTGTTTGTCCAACGGAGAGCAGCCCACGCTCTCAGTCGTGCACCCGAGCTACCGGGACTACTACCTGGGCATATGAGTGATATTTAATTAATTGCCATCTCTGGCTGTTTGTACTCGGTAAATTTGAATTACAGACCGGGCTAGTCAAACAGCGCGGTTGAGACGGAAAGGGCAGGGGTCTGCTCGGGTTCGCACACGCGTGCCGAGTTCTCCCAGCGAGGTCACCACCCCGCAGGCTCCAGTCAGTCGATGGCTGAGACGAGAAGCAAAAAGCCATTATGAGGCGGGAGGCGGAAACTTTGACACGACTTGGCGACGACAGCTTGCTACATTGTGGCGCCCCTAAACAGGGCAAACTGCACACCTTTGGCTTTTACACCTCTTCAAACACTTAAAGTTGACTTAACACCGATTTGGTCAATTGTCGTGGCGAAATTGGAAAAAAGAACTG
>JAEIIF010045623.1:0-20013 GCA_018874455.1 Drosophila trapezifrons
TACATTTTCGGTTTTCACTAAGTTATAATAACCTTGTACCCTACGGGTACCGGGTATAATAAAAACAAGATATGAGAGTAGTTCTTCTTCAGAAGATATTTATTCTACTCTTTTCATCGGTGATCTTTAGCTTTCCTCTCCTCTCTCAGGTGATTAGTGGCCAAGTCAATATTTGCAGCCTGCCTGTTACCTAATCCGTAATGCTCAGGGAATGGACAGGTGTCTGGGTGGGACAGGTGAAACCAGAGTGTCTCCCAATTAGCCGATAAACGGACTAAGAACCAAGTGGCACGGCATTAATGCACACAGACTGACCTCGCTCGAGGAGTCGTCGTCGTCGTCGTCCATGGAGTGACAAAGATGAATGGCTTTATTTGCTGACCAACTGGCAATTAGCCACAATAAGTTGGCCAGGCCAAAATGTCATCACAACCAAAGGCGCCTGGAGGTGCGGCCCGCCCGAGTTTGCTAGCAAATTAAATTCCAGTTTATTGATGTCAAAAGAGGAGACACCCCAGACATGGGACACGGGAGACTGGACACGGGACACTGAGCACTGGACACTGGACACTGAACACGGGACACGGGACACGGGACACGGGACACTTGTTGTCCCTGCGGCTGGGCGGGATTACGCGTTTACGACTTGGCCCCGGGAAGTGGCCCCTCAGCAGTTCAGTTTGTTTGCTCTAATTGTCTGGAAAAGCGATGGCCACACAGCGCCAAAAGAGTCAGTTACCATTTACTTTATTTTAAAAGCCATTGAGCAGGCTTTTTTATGTTATTTTAAAAGCATTAAAAATATATCTTTTCATTGCTCTTCAAAATGTCACGAACCATTTATTTCTTTAATATTTATATCCCGTATTTATTTGAGTAAAAAACAGATTAAATGTTTATTGAAGTTTACAGGAAAGAGTGCCCAACATTGATTACATTTCGCGGAAGGGAAACATGTTGATATTATTTATATATAAAAAAACCCACTTGGTAGCTGATAATCCACATATGAGGTTGTGTTTGGTTCACATTTTTCCGCCGGTGTGGGCAATGGTTAGATCAGCTCGTCAGCTTGTTTAATTGTGCATGTCCCGTTGCCATTTGGAGGCTTCCAGGGGGCTCAGCTCGCCGGCGACAGTGAGTTATGACCACGTGGGCGACCTGTTGCCTCATTAGTGGGTGTGGTTCGATCCCCCTACTCAGACACACTCCCCCGGAAGCTCTCGTTTTCCCAATGCGGATGTGACACCAAAAAAAAAGGGAAGAGTGAGCGATGTCTTCGGGGCACAGAGCCTACTGTGCGTATGCGTAATGTTTTTGTTTTTTGTTTATGCGCATAAGTGTTCTGTGTCCCGTTTTGTGTCCAGTGCTGTGTCCCGTTCTGTGCTCTGCATGATAAGAGGGCCCACCAATTTGATAATTGCCAATCGCATTGGCTGGGAGATTACCCGAGTTCAGAGCAGCAGCCAAGGAGGAGAGCATTTCATTTCACTCGAATTGTTTTCTTCTCTTACTTATTTCTTTTTTCTTTTTGGTTTTATCAACGCTACTCGCGATGTAACGGACGACTGGGACTGAATGAATATGGATTCGGTTTCGGATCGGGATCCGATCCAAAGCCATAAACAACAGCCACAAGTCTTGGGCTTATCGTAAATGTTAATGCTCTCCCGATTCTCGCGGGGCGACAATCCAGCAAAAAGCTTCAGTCGTCTCCGGGTGATTATGCTGCTGGTGCCTGTGCCTCCGAAGCGGATCGAATAACTCAAATATATAGCCTAGAAATCAATGCAAGAATTAAGGGAATTAATTGAAAATGGTATAGGAAAAGTGAAAAAAAATATAAAAATTTATAAGTTTTATATTAAAATATAAAAACAAAAAATCGACCTTAAAGTGCAAAACAAACAAATAAAACTGTAGGCAAATATTAAAAGTACAGTGAAAGCAGAGTGAAAAATTAATACAACTAATAAACACAATGAACAAATCATTTAAATAATATTGCTGAGCTGTTAATAATAAAAAAATAAATAAATAAAAAACCTAAGGGCTAAATATACTTAATGCATTATTTAACAATTCTCATAAAAAACATTTTCTGGTGTCTATAATTCTTCTCTCACAATAACCTTAAATAAATATTGACAAAAATAATTTAACATAAATATTACTAAGAAAAAAATAAATTATTATATATAAATCAACATAAATAAACAAAACAACCTGATAAATATAAAACAAAAACTGACACAAGTGTCTAAGAAATAAAGAATTACATTTCTCAGCATTTAAATATGATTACCAATATTAAATAAACAAATTAAAAAGTGTAGAATAAGTTAAAAAGTGCTATAAATAAAAAAACAATCTAATAAACCAATAAGGATCAAATAATACGTGCTCTAAGAGTTCTTTATAAACTGTTTCAACAATTTCTATTCTATAAATTCCAAAACCCATAAAAGATAAAGCAACTCTAATCGCATCAAAACCCACTTCCGTTTTCTTCCAGTGCACCGCTAAGTGATCAAAGTGTCTGCCAACGTGACCATGGAGTTACTGCGCCAAATGTGCTAAATCTTTGAATATTTAGGCGAATCAATTAGTATTAATATTTAAGCACAAAGCAAATAAATAAACAAAGCCGCTGAGCGATGTCTCTGGAGAGGATGCCGTCGACCTTGTGGCTATTTCTCCTGCTCCTCGGAATCTCATGGATGGAAGCACGTAAGTATAACTATCCCAATTTTTATTTAATAAATATAATAAATATTTACTCATTCGAATTGCTCTTATATAAAGGCACTTTATGTGTGGGCTTCGAATCGCTTCCTGTCAACGGCTGGCACATTCTTTATTATTTATGAAGCCCGCCTTTGCACTGAGAAAACATTTAAGAGTTTCTATAAATAAGTACATATGTGTATAGAATGCTATATATTTTTGTACACGAAATAGAAATGATTAATTTACCCTTTTGAAGTGTTGAAGTGTAAAGAATAGACTATAAATCACCAAAAGATATAAACGAATATCGATTTTATGTTGCAAGCATTGGAAAAATACAGCAAATATGAAAATTTCGAATTTATGTATATTTATTATAATTTTTTCATGTTAAATACGTATTTCTTATATGATTATAATAGTTATTTAATTTTGTACTATTTTTTATTTGCAGTTTTTATCTCTAAACTCTGCTTAAAATATTGTTTTTATTTTCTGATAGAGCTAAACTCTGCTAAAAATATTTGTATAATTTTTTGAAAGAGCTACAGTAGTTTTTCTTTTTTTTATTTCTAATTTTTATATCTTAACCCTTCCACGAACTATATTTATATTCGAATTATTGTGGTTATTACAAGACCCCCATTTCTCTGATATTTCTCTTTGAGTGCAGTGCCTTAATCTTTTCATCTTCCTATACCAAGGCAGTCCAGGCAGCTCCCACAGCTCCTCCTAGAGCTGAGATACTAGACACCGAACTGAACTTTGAACTCAAGTTGATAAACCGCCGAATTTTAGTGCCGGCGCCTCCTTCTTCTCCACACCATTAAAGTGTCGTTTTTTTTATGTTGTGATCTTACATTCTGACTATATACATACATATATATTTATGTGGAGCACTTGTGGCCCCGATCGTAGCCAAGCCGAGAACATAATGCACTCCGTATCAGAATCAGAGACGAGGCGAGGCAAGGCTCTCTCTATTGTTATCGCCGCCTCTGTAAACAAATAATTGATTCCGAAGGGGAAAAATAGAAGCAAAAGTGAACTCGGCAAGCAGACGCCACAGGGACATATTCAGAGTGGGGGGCACTACGCTCTCTAAATAAAAATTGCAAAAAGAAATAGTAGAGGGTCGCTCAACCGCTCAATCACTTAAAGTCATTATTATAGCGCCACCAGTGATAGGGAGTTCTCCGTAATAGATAAAGTATTTGAAGAATTTTGTTGTGATGCCTTTCAAGCGATCAATGAAGAATATTTCCATTCAAGACCAGCTGGAGATCCACTTGAAGGATCTAGAAAAACAACTTCTTGGGCTTTTTAAAGGCTTATTTTATAATAATAGATATAACAAATACTTTTTGTATTAAAAATCAGTTAGTTACCTTTGAATCTAAGGGATTTTATTACTAAATCTTATAATAAAGTACAAGATATTCCTTCAGGTATACGCAAAACATTAAACAAGAGTGTAAATAAGTAAATATAAATAATTAAATATTTATTTAGACTTTAATAGAGTTTCTCTAATAATAATATTGAAATATACCTGCTTTAAATTAAAAAAAAATCAACTAATTTAATTTCTATAGTATTTCTCCACTAATTAATGTTATTAATAAATTATTCCTGCAGTTCCCCGGCCCCAGTTCGATCCGGAGGATGACATACCCATCACTTGCGGCGGCGAGAACGGAGCGCCGCTGATCACGCCCTGCAAGGACTCCATCAAGCTGGAACACCTGACCAACTATACGCTGCAGTGTGAGGCCGGCGAGCCGGTGATCTGGTGGAGCAACCACTACGTCCGCCCCATCTCGACCACGTTCACGAATGAGATCGATCCGGCACGGCCCTATGGCGTGATGCTGCATCTCTTCGAGGTGACGGCGGAACAGGTGGGCGCCTATTTCTGCCTCAAGGAGTCCAACCTGGACCAGATCAACACGTCCAAGGAGCCGGATGAAGCGATACGCGAGATGGTGAACCAGGACCTGGCCAGCTCCATTTATGTGTACGTGAACGATCCGGAATCCAAGCTGGTGCCCACGGAAGCCATCGTGATAGCCCATCAGTACAGCGACGTGGTGATACCCTGCAAGCCGGCCATGCCCGAAACCGAGGTGCTTCTGCACTTCAATGGAGATGTGAGTGGTGGGGCGGGATCCAAGGCTAAGAAATCCCCTAAAGACTTGTCCAGTTGATGGGCCTGCATGAATCCTCCAAGGGAGATTATAATAAGGGAAAGATCCTATAACCTAGGCGGTTACCGAGCAGATAAAGTGACAGTTAACAATTGTATATTTTTTCTCCTGATATAATTTAACCTCTGGTTAACTTAACAGGCATGGAGATAACTATATTCATGAATCGTTAACATTAACTCCTAGTTAAACAGGCAGTACCTTAACTCGATATAAGACATTAGGTTATTATTATGATATAATTTAACCTCTGGTTAACTTAACAGGCATAGAGATAACTAAGTATATTCAAGAATCGTTAACTTTAACTCCCAGTTAAACAGGCAGGACCTTAACCTTAAGTTAGATCCTAGAGGATTCATGCAGAGCTTTTTAATCTTTCCGGTTCTATCCTTGAACTGAGGCGATCTCTTTTGTTGGCGCACAGGAAAATCAGTTCAATTGGAGCATCAGTTCGCATGGCAGGATTGAGGGCCACCCCAATTTCTACCAGAACTGGACCTACGACTCTAAGCTAGGCTTCACCTTCCGCGTCATCGAGTACATCTCGAGCTCCATCTATTGCTCCAATAGTTCATTGGACAATCAATCGCTCTTTGACATTCACTACCAGAAAAGTATGTCCCAGCTTGAGCTTCAAGTATACCCGAAATATATATCTATACGTAGTTAGCCCCCCTATTATCCATGTATATACAATCCATTTCCCAGATATTATTCCAATTATATTACGTAGCATTAACAATCAAGTTTCAAGTCCTTCACCGATAGTCTCTAGATAGGCAGGGCCCTGTTATGGCATTACCCCGATATCTGACCAATCCTTATGTGTCACCTGTGTGTGTGCAGAATTTTTCCAGCAGAAAAGTCGGTCGGTACGATCCGAAGCGGGGATTCACCATCGAAATCCGCAGCATCACGGATGGCGGCGAGTACTACTGTTTGCCCAAAGAGCCCTTTCCGGAACACGATGACGAGGCTTGGACCGTTCTCGTGTCCTTTATTGGTAACGGTTACATTGATAGTGAGTTTTTGCACCCCAAAGTTTGTGATTTGTGATTTCCGTCTCTATATATGTCGTAAATATTGCTTTACACTCTATTCAACAATTATTTATATATATTTGAAGCGGTTTCGGTATCGGGTTTTGGTTTTCTGATGGCCAAAGGATCTCTCTAATCTCTATTCTCTTCCAAATTCAAGGCTCTCTATAATCGCACAAAAGTACAGTTGCCGCAAGCACACTTTCGCACAAAACAAACAAAAAGTACAGTTGCTGGTCTCAAACTGAGTTCGAAATTCGCTTTTAACTTTGATTTATAAATGTTTTACAAAATAACCTTTTATTTTCCGAAGTGTAAGCTTAAGTAAAACAATTGGAATGGAACATTTTTTGAGTACAGTCGCGACAAAACACAAACGCACCGCCTGCAAGTTAAAGATATACATACGTGTGTGCTAACCCCATGGTATTTCTCTCTTTCTCTGTGCTTTCCTCACTGTTCTCTCCCCCGAAAACCCGTATCCACCACGTTCATGTTAATCTGCTAACTCCTCCAGCATCCGGATTGGATAATCCCAGTACCAACGGCCCGCCGCCCTCGGGGGGGGTCTTGACTAACATAGGGTTTGCGTATGACGATGACGCTGATGTCCTCGCTCCTGTTACTAACCAATCCACGGGTGAGGTGGCTCTAATCTCTGGTGATGGGAGTGTTCTGGATCGGACCAAGCGAAGTCCTGCCCGGCTGGCTCCGATGCAATCGTCGCCCTCACCCAGGCCAGGGCGTAAGTGTTGTCCTCCTGGCCGTTGTCCTTGATGTTGCTCTTGTTGATCTTTTATCGTTTGGCTGTGTTTGTCCTGTGTTCTTGTCTCCTGCCCTGCATCCCTTATTTTTCCGCTTTGTGTTCCAGTTATCATTGGTTTTGGACTGATTTAACTTAGTTAACTTACTTATCTTACTTAACTTGATTATCTTATTGTTTTATTACTTACCCGCCTAACACCTACCCCCTAAGTACTGTAGAAACGTTAATCCATGTGTGTCCTCGTCTATGTCTAACCCCATCCATCCATCCGCATGAAGCTGTAGAAACATTGCTTGCCAGCCCCCGGCCTTTGCGAAGGGTATCTTCTAATAACGCTAAACTTTCTACCAACGCAACAGAGGCGGACAAGCCGCTGCCCAAGCCCGAGATCAAGTCGAGGGCCCAGAACCATGTCTTCCGCGACGGTAACTTCACCTTAATCTGCGAGCAGACCTCCACCATTGAGCTCCTGAGCTACAGCATGGAGTGGATAACGCCCAGTCGGGACAAGGTCAGTGGGGACTCATAACTAAGAACCTAACTTGACCCTCTGGAATCCCTTCCGCAGAGCCGCATCTCTATTACCACGGCGGAGTTCGATGATAAGCTGAAGAACAGCACGCATCACCTGGGCCGGAGCACCTTGACGGTGACGAATGCCCAGCCTTCGGACAGTGGACTCTACAAGTGCCTAGTCACCGAGACTCCCAACAAGCCCCAGGCCGTTTCCTACAAGATCAAAGTGCTGAGTAAGTCCCAGGGCTTAAACTAATATCTAATCTGGATAATTCCACCCACTGATGACCTCCCCAGAGTCCAACGAGACGTATCTGAATGTGAACGAGCCCTCGAATCACTACGATGTGCGGGAGTTCGCCAACAGGACCATCCAGATGACGGCCACCTTCGAGGGCTTCCCCCAGCCCACCTTCAGCTGGCTGAAGCCGGACGGCAGCGAGGTCTGGCAGACGGAGCACAACTTCAAGATCATCTCCACAGAGCGCAGCACCACGCTGCAGGTGCTCAATGCCCAGCTGGAGAACAGTGGCACCTACATCCTGCGCGGCACCAATGACATACAGACCGTGGAACGGCCCTACAATGTCAGTGTGATCGATGCCCCGGCGCTTAGTATGTCGGATGTCTACGTCCAGGTGGGCAGTGTGGCGCGACTGAATTGCACGGTGCGCGCCTATCCGCCGCCCATCGTTACCTTCTTCTTCCGGCCCTGCAGCCTGGAGCCGAGGTGGCCCACCTGTGAGGTGCTTACCCAGAACTTCAGCGTAAGTTGTGAATGAGTATTAAAATCCTTGGATTTTTAGTATTTAAATTAAGGTGTTATGACACTGACATGACATATTTAGACATGTACCTTTAAAATATTACCGATCCACTGACACATTTTCCACAAGATTCCACATTCTCCACAAGTCCAGGGATTGCATTTTATGACACTGACTTGACTATCATTATTAAGGTGTTATAACACTGATATGACTCCCTTAATTAAGATATTATGACACTTACATGACAATACGTCTTAGCACAACTTATATTTTCACATTTTCATTCCTCATTTGATGTATTATATATTATATTACTCATAAGTACTCTATATCCTAGAAGGGGTAATGGATTATTTAAATGTTTAGTCGATAATTAGTTAATATTTAAGCATGTGTACTTGTACTTAATCATCTTTCATTGGCTTTATCTGTGTCGTCTTCTGCAGTCACCCAGTGTCCACGATCAAGATCAGGTATAATCTTCAATCATAACTCCCATATCCCAAGCCTAACCCCATTCTTATACCTATCACAGTTCCAAACCATACCGAGACCAGGAAAACTAAGTGTGGAGCGCATCGTTGAGGTGTCCTTCAGGCCCACACAGCCGGGCATCCTGACCTGCATTGCCGAGAATATAGTGGACGGCAAGAACCGGAGGTCCCAGGCCAAGGCACACGTCCTGCTGGGCGACATTGCCGAGAACATGACCATATACGGACTCGATAAGCAGCGGAAGATCGCCAAGGGTGACGAGGAGAACTTCACCTGCGAGGCACTGGCCTACCAGTTCGATGGCAACCTCAGGTGGCTGCACGATGGCGTGGAACTGGAGGCGGATGAGCGTAAGATCTCTCCTACAAGAGTGAGGCTAACTAATAGATACATAATTCCATTCTCTGTCCAGGTGTCACGATTGAAACCAGCCATAGTGAGTATGCCTACAAGAGCACCGTGCGTTTCAGTTCCATAAGGGACGAGGATCGCGGTACGTACGAGTGCCGTGCCTACCACATCATGAATCCCGCCGAGTACGGCAGCCAGGAGATCAACGTCTACGTCCACGATCCCCGGGCGCCGCAGTGGAAGTACACCAACCTGAATACCCATTCGAAAATGGAGCGAAACCTAAGCCAATCTCTGGAGCTGGTCTGCCGCTCCGATGCGGTTCCATTGGCCACCGTTCGGTGGTTCAAGGATGGTCGGGAGCTGGTCGAGACGAATCTGCTGCACTTCCCCGAGGGCGACTCCAAGTTGCTGATCACTCACCTGTATCCCGGAGACGAGGGCGTCTACAGGTGTCTCGTGGAGAATCGATTGGGCAGCATCGAGAACTCCATCACCGTGGTCCTTTCGAGTGAGTTTCTTTTCTTTTCTATTATTAAGGATTACTAAAGGTCCTGTTTTTATGATCGCCAGATCTTCCTGGCATACACAAGGGATGGATTTGGTTCGGCGTCATGCTGTTCCTCTTACTGATTAGCCTGTGTGCCTTCCTGGCCGTTCGCTACCACAAGGAGCACAAGCGGCATCTGGCCCTGAAGGCCGCTGGCCTGGCCAACTTTGAGGAGGGAGCCGTAGGACACATTAATCCCGATCTAACCCTGGATGAGCAGGCGGAGCTGCTGCCCTACAACCGGGAGTTCGAGTTCCCGCGGGACAACCTGAAGTTGGGCAAGCAGCTGGGAGCAGGAGCCTTTGGTGTGGTGCTCAAGGGCGAGGCCAAGGGTATTCGAAAGGAGGAGCCCACTACCACGGTGGCTGTTAAGATGGTCAAGCGAACGGCGGATAATGAGGTGGTGCGGGCTTTGGTGTCCGAGCTCAAGATCATGGTTCATCTTGGCCAGCACCTGAACGTGGTGAATCTCCTTGGAGCTGTTACCAAGAACATAGCAAAGCGTGAGTTCAAAAATCGTATTTGTGATGTATTTTAAAATTTAAATTAAATATTTTGTCCACTTTAAATAACTCTAGTTTTGAAATCAATTCTAATTATATCCAAAACTATGCTACAAAATAGTACAAGTTGATCTTAGACCTATAGCTATTCATGGCGACCGTGGAACCAAGAATATAATCTGATTAATAAGAAATACTATCTACCCCGCAGGCGAACTCATGGTCATCGTGGAGTACTGTCGCTTTGGCAATATTCAGAACTTCCTGCTGAGGAATAGGAAGTGTTTCATCAATCAGATCAGTCCGGAGACCGATCACATCGATCCCAACATCATGACGCAGCGCTTTTCCGAGAACTTTGAACTGAACCGGTAAGTGGTTCTGCCACTACTCTCTACTCTCTACCCTCTAATCCCAAGTGCTAACTAACACTATGTTTAACTAATCCCAACTGCTGACTAACGCTGATCTTGTTCTGTTTCTGGTCTTGGTAATCCCCATGCAAACACAAACTAACCTTCGACTAACCAAAAAAAAAAACACGATCCACGCTCTAATCAACAAATCTTACAACAAAACTCCACAAACACACAAAAAAACACTCTGAATGTATCTGCACCTGTTGCCTGTGCATCTCTCCACCTGTGCTTGTGATCTCCCGCTCCTGGTTGTGGTCTCCTCCTCTGTGTCTCCTCTTTGTCTGTGTGGGCGCGGCGACTAAACCCCAATTAACAGCGATGCTAACGGTGGTGGCTTGAAGTATGCTAATGTTGGGTTCCCGCTCCACTCGTACATGAACCAACTGAACTCCTCGTACAACAATAACACCCAATCGGCGCCTCATCGCAGAAACTCCGACAACGACCCCCGATCGGGCACCCGTGCCGGACGACCAGGATCTGGGAATGCCACCTACAGCTACGACCGACAGATGGACAGCTGTAACACCGTGATGACCACGGTGCCGGAAGGTAAGTTTCTGTTTAAACAGAGGTATAATCTGTGAAAGAGTCTTACGAGGAATTCTACGTTTCTACATATTTTTCTCTCTCTTTGTTTTAATATCCACAGATGAACAAATCATGTCCAACAACTCCATTCAACCCGCCTGGCGTTCCAATTACAAGACAGACTCCAATGAGGCCATGACCGTCACAACTGTAGATCTGGTGAGCTGGGCCTTCCAAGTGGCCCGGGGAATGGATTATCTGTCCTCCAAGAAGGTATTGCATGGTGATCTGGCGGCCAGAAATATTCTCCTCTGCGAGGACAACGTGGTCAAGATTTGTGACTTTGGTCTGGCGCGATCCATGTACCGAGGGGATAACTACAAGAAGTCAGGTAGTAAGCATTAACATTTACTTTATACTTTGTTTTATTCAGCACTTTGTTCCATTTTAGAGAGCGGAAAACTCCCCATTAAGTGGCTGGCGCTGGAGTCCCTCAGCGATCATGTCTTCAGCACCTACAGCGATGTCTGGTCCTTTGGCATTGTCCTGTGGGAGATGTTCTCACTGGCCAAGGTTCCCTATCCGGGCATAGATCCCAACCAGGAGCTGTTCAACAAGCTGAACGATGGCTATCGCATGGAGAAGCCACCCTATGCCAATCGAGAGCTCTACGATATCATGCTGGAGTGCTGGCGGAAGAAGTGAGTCCTTGTCTATATCTAATGGGTATGGATTCTCATATGTACTTCCACTTTGCAGTCCCGAGAGCCGACCTCTGTTCAATGAGCTGGAGAAGCGATTTGCCAACATGCTGGGCGAAGATGTGGCCAATGTAAGTGAATATTATTCAAGATTGGACTCTTACATGAAGAATTCCCCTTTCTTCACAGCACTACTTGGACCTGAACAACCCCTACCTGCAGAGCAACATGGAGTACATGAAGAACCAGCAGACGGACTACCTGGCCCTAATGGGTTCCCCCGATGAGCTGGCGCCCTCGGCTCCTCGCTACGTCAACGGACATATAGTGCCCGATATCCGTGAGTATATATATAACCCATCGCTGGCCATGGATCAGGCTACTAACTACGCACACTCACACCCACCCATTTGTCCACTGTCCATCTGCACCACGGCACACTAACACAGGCATCGAGGAGCTGCCGGATGACTACATGGCGATGAGTCCGGACTCCGCGATCGATGCACCACCGGGCACCGCCATATTCTCACCCACGCGCCTCGAAGGCGGGGCGGCCGACGCCGCCAGCGAGTTTGCGGACTTCTCTAGCGACACAACCACTTTCAATTTCCCACCAGGAGCGAGGCAGTCGCCGACGCTGAGCAACAACATGAACATCAGCGGGGCCAGCAAGCCGCTCCGCAACAAGAAGAACGGCCTGCCCACGGTGGATGCGGCGGATCAGGCTCCCGAGGAGATACCCATGCTGCATCGCCGCTCTGCAGGATCGGACGAGGACGAGGGCGAGCGCCAGAGCCCCGAGCAGGCGAGGCGATTCAATCAGGCGATCCAGCAGCACTATGCCACACCCAAGCCCTCGCCCCGCCATCACGTGGAGACGAAACTCAATGGGGAATCTTCAGAGAACTACGTGAACGTGAAACCGCCGCGGAAAAATCTCTCCAGTAAGCCGGGAGCTGGAGGTGGCAGTGGAGCAGCCCCAACGGAAGCCTTCTCGAATCCCAGCTACCAGCCACTGTCCACCGTCAGTGAGAAGGAGCAGCGAAGGTATTAAGGATGTTCCGGAGCCATTACTTTAAGTCGGGGACCTTTACCAGGATCAGTTGGAATTTTAAATGGATTTGATAACAGAAAAGTTAATTAGGAAACGAAATAAATTATGTACTAGGACTTTTATAATTACACTACTTAAAACACTTGCCTTTCAACACTTTTAACTACGTTAATTCCATCGTTATAATTCCAACTGATTCCGCGAGAGGTGTCTTTAGAAAACAATACTACTTAGTGGCATTGTCAAGATTCTGATATAGCTTTAGGACCACACACACACCACTCACTCTCCATGTTATATACTTATTAATGCCATTTCATGCATAGGTTTAGTCTAGACCTAAGTCCAAGTCGAAAACGTATACTTGTATCTATGTAAATGATTGTCTTGAACTGTGCATGCATGTACCTACGACTACTCAAATACAATGGGTATCATATATCAACAATAATGTGTCTTAATCGAGGTCGAGTGGCATCAACTTAGCACGATTGTGTTTTCCTTGTCGCCCTTGGTGCCCTTAATGCGTTTACGCCTCTCCTCTAGTTCCAGCTCCAAGAGCTGGTTCTTCAGATTAATTGATTTCAGCTCGAGGCGATGTCTCTTGGAAGCTCTGGCGTTCTCATTGTGATAGAATCTCTGTTGCAGGCGTACGAGTACCCGTTTCTCAGCCTCCAATGATCGCTGGAGATAGTTTGTGGGTAATCTGTCCTGAATTGGTGAAGATAAATGCTTTGAATTGGTAGCCACTGGAGACTTCATCTGAACTTCTTCCAGGTCGAGGTCCTAAATCAAATTTAAGGTTAGAAAGGGTTTTATTTGTAGTAAAATGTACAACCAACCTCCTCGATGACTTCGGTATCATTATCATTACCTGGAAATTTAAATAAAGATAAAAGTTATACTATATTATTTGAACTTTTTAATTTAATAGTAACAATCTTTTATGTTTATAAAATGGAAGATAAGAATATTACAAACACTGTCTTACCTTCGTTTTCCTGGGTAATATCCACAACCGAGTCTTCCTCATCGCCATCTTCATATACCACCGACACACAACTGCTAGCTGTTGTTTCACACTCATCCTGGGATTCATCCATCCGTTTGCCCTCGGTCTTCAGCTTGGTGTTCATGTTCTTGTACTTGTCCTTAAGGGTCCGCCAAGTTCGGGGCATGCCAGTTTGGATGGTGAACTCCTGGGCCAAGTGCTCCCAGGCGTCCTTCTTCATCTGGCAGGTGAACGCATCGGATCTCCTGTTGTCGATGATGTGCTTATACGGCTTTAGCAGTTGCAGCAACATGAGCTCTTCGGAAGGCGAGAAGTTCTTGCCCCTTTGACGGGTTCGCTTTTCCGACTGGCTCATCTTAATTTTTTTTTTTTTTTATTAAAATGAGTTTACATAAATCACCATTGACGTTTCGGTTTAAGGCCAGCTGATGGATATGCCAAAAATAACCAAGTTCCTAGTTCATTTTAAAAAAGGTTTAAGCTAGCTCTCCAAATTCTAACAGCTTGCTTAAACTCCGTATTTAAAGAAACGAGGGAATAAACTTTTTACCCAAATTAAAAGCAGTTTATCGAATTTAATAAGGTATTACGTTATTTAATCTATATTTTCTTAAATCGAAAAGAAAATCCGTCGAACGGTGAAAAAAATCCTGTAAAAGCTACGAACGAAATTAACAACAACGGTCACTCTTTTTTGAAAATTATTTGAAATTAACGGCTTCTCGATTTTCATTCTTTAAACATGAACCGATTCCATGAAAGCGGGACTTCTCGCTAAGTAGGTGGCGGACAAATCCCTCAGCAGTTGCAGCATCACCTACATCCTACTTCATTAAGTAAAACAAGGACTTGTTTACCTTAAAATAGCTTACAACATTTTTAACCTGCTGATGGAGGGCTGCCCACTTGCTGAAATGCCAAATTGGAACTGGAACTAGAGATAGAATAGCCTATTTAAATCGAAAAAATAAGTAAAATAAAAAATGTGTAGTACACAAAAAAAATAAAGCAGAATACATGTGAGTTTAAAACCTCTTTCCCACTTGTCTCATTTATATATTTTAATATATTGATATTAAAGCAAACTGTGAAATATTAATACATGTATTTGAATTGTAATGAATATAGCGACTCGCGACCATCTCGAGGATGTATCGATAAGCCGCAATTTGGCAGGAAATCTCGAATATTTGAGATTTTTTAGGGGGAATGCAATATTGTTATCTGGCAACACTGTTTGGCAGTGAAAGAAAAAGTTTGTTGTTTTGTTGATTTCCAGAAAAGGGAGTGCTTAATTAAAGAAACTAAAGCGAGCAACAAGATGATGGTAAGTACACATGAAAGCATAGCCAAACCGCTCCATTTGAGAGTTATTAAACCCGTAAATTGGTTTTGCCAAGAGCTGATTTCAGAGCAGTGCAAGTGACGCCTCTCGCCGCGCACACAAAGAAAAGTCTTATCAGAAAAATGGGCGTAATTAGAGTGTGAATTAATACGTTTATTGCACTTACAGGACGGCACGGATGACTCAAATCTGCTGAACAGTCCCTCCACGGCCAACAACAATGGCGCCACCATTGAGATAGTCTCGCCAACGAATCCGCTGGCGAATCCTCTGGCAGCAGCAGGCGGCGGCGCAGCAGCACCTGCCGCATCAACTGTTGCCACAAATGGCAGTGGATCTGCCACATCGCCGGACAGCTCCTCATCCGCACCAGCCACGCCTGCCGCCCCCCTCGGCGAGAATGCGCTCCACGTGGAGATTTCCGATGCACTCAGCGAAAAGGAAAAGGTCAAGTTCACAGTGCACACACGCACCACGCTGCCGGGATTCGCGAAAAAGGACAATAATGTGGTGCGTCAGCACGAGGAGTTTGTCTGGCTGCACGATCGCATCGAGGAGAACGAAGACTATGCCGGCTATATAGTGAGTTTCTGAGGGAAAACTATTAATATTAATTTGCTAATTTAAATAAAATCCCAACCAGATTCCGCCCTGTCCGCCGCGTCCGGACTTTGATGCATCACGGGAGAAGCTGCAGCGTTTGGGCGAAGGCGAAGGCAACATGACCAAAGAGGAGTTTAAAAAGATGAAGTCGGAGCTGGAGGCGTAAGTGATCAACATCCCATTTTCGTACTCTGCGTTTTACAGATTACTCGCTTAATTCAATAGACCTTTATCGCTTATAATATGATATATGTAGTTATAGAAGCCGTAAATATTTTTTCGGTGACTCACCAACTATTGTTTGAGTAATAATAACGAGCAAACAAACATTGCTGTTATCAGCAACAATAGCTTTCATTCACGAGTGTAAAGATACAATGTTTTATTAAAATACTTTACAGATATTTAACGAATCAAAAACTAATTAATGCTATTTTTCCAGCGAATACCTTGCCACCTTCAAGAAGACCGTCGCCATGCACGAAGTGTTCCTGCGTCGGCTGGCCAGCCATCCTGTCTTTCGTGTCGACCAGCATCTGAAGGTGTTCCTTGAGTACGATCAGGATTTGTGCGCCAAGCCGCGCAAGAAGATGGCCATTTTCGGTGGCTTTGTGAAATCTCTGGGCAAGACCACGGACGAGATCCTGCTGAGTGCCACGGTGCGAGATGTAAATGATTTCTTTGAAAACGAGCTGCAATTCCTCACCGAGTACCATGGGCATTTGCGTGAGGCTGCACTTCGGACGGAGAAGATGACACAGCGACACAAGGATGTGGGCGATAGCCATCAGAAGATATCGAATGCGTTGACCCAGCTGTCGACCACCGAGAAGGGCAACGTGGAGACCTTTGTGGCCAAGACGGCGGAGATATTTGAGAGAATTAAGGTGGGTTTATCATTCAGTTAAAGAATACTGTATTTATAGATTTATTTCCTCTTTTCGCATCAGAATCTGGAGACCCGAGTGGCCAGCGATCAGGATCTCAAGCTGGGCGACACTTTACGCTATTATCAGCGCGATAGTGATGCTGCCAAGGCACTGCTAATCCGACGACTGCGATGTCTGGCGGCCTATGAGACGGCCAATCGGAATCTGGAGAAGGCCCGGTCGAAGAACAAGGATGTGCATGCGGTAAGGCTCGGGTGACGGTCAGCTTAAGAGCTTCTGTAACCAAACCTTTATTAGAGACAATGTTTTTCCCTTTCAAAAAAAGTGTTTCCAGCGGGGCAATCGATTCTAACGCTTCACTAATTACAAACCAATTAACTATTTTTATCTCAACTATCTCGTCCACTACCACCTCACATTGCTCTGCTCTCCGCTCTCTGCCTGTCCCTCTGCTCCCTCACTCTTTGTGTGCGTGTTTGTGCGTGTTCTGTTTCGGCAGCCCTTGGAGGTGCAAGAGGTATTTGGGATTTTAACGTTTATTACCCGTCGGTTTAGTAGATGTAAACAGCTGCATGCCTTCCACCGTTGTTGCTCCATCCGTATTCACACTCTAGCATGTCCTTGTTGTGACCCCCTGCACCGGGAACCTATCTAATCTAATCCCTGATCCCCTCTAGGCTGAGACTGCACAGGCGGAGGCCTGCGAAAAGTTCGAATCGATGTCTGCCTGCGGCAAGGAGGAGCTGATCGGTTTCCGCAATCGAAGAGTGGCGGCTTTTAAGAAGAGGTGAGTCAGTTAGAGAATAAGGCTCATAAACGAAAGGTTACTACATGAGAAAACTCTACCATTTTCAGCCTCGTTGAGCTCTCGGAGCTGGAGATCAAGCATGCCAAGACCCAGTACGAATATCTGCGCCAATCGCTGCTGGCGCTGAAGGAGATTGCCTGAGACGACGAGCCGGGGGAGGCGGAGGAACCAGAGGTGAATGGATGAGACACCCGCACATTGTTTACACACGAAACGCCGCCCCGGGAGACGGAACTAAATCAATTGTTTAATTGCTAAGCAAACAGTTTATTATTATTGCACGGGCCAGAAAAATCGAGTGCAACATTATTATCTTAGCCCCACGTATTTGTATTGTAACGAATATCCATTTGTTTTTTGTGAACACAGAGCGCTTTTATATTTGTGAAACAAGCATTCCTCTCTCTAAAGCATTACCTATTATTGCAACTATATTGTAAACACTTTGCATTTGAAGCTGAAGAATATAATTGAGAAATATTGTACAGAAGGCAGGCCGTTTGTTACTACTCAACATAGCTTGGAATCGGCTCGGTAGCCAGGCAACCACATAAACGCGTTCCCTAAATTTTGCATACCAAGGAAACAGTCCTTGCATTCCCGCCAAGCTCCTTTGTTTCAACTTCGCTCTTATTCCCTTTGGGCTTGAAAATCTGTTAGCCATGGATGACTTTGGCTGCTTTGATTACAAGCGCCCTGCCAGCGCCAAGGATCCCGATTGGAGGACCTCTACATATCGCGGTCATCACCATCTCACCGATCTGAGAATGGGCAATAAGCTAAACGCCAAGTTTGCCGACAAGGACCTTTATGTGAGCGACCCGCTGATGGCGCAGAAGCTTACCTCCGAGTGCATGGCCAATTACGTGTGGCAGGTGAGTAAATGAATCCCCCGAGACAGATTGCTGTTGCTACAATCGATTCCCTTTCTTTCAGTATGGCAATCCCAATACCCTGAGGAATCCCTCGCTCAACATGAAGACGCAATACATGAAGCCCTTCGAAGAGGGACAGCTACGCTTTGTAAAGCGAAAGATGAAGCCGATCTCGAGTGTCAGCCAGGACACTTACGTGCTCAAGGAAATGCCAGAGGAACAGGAGGTTGTACCCGTTACCATGCCCACTCCTGTAAAGGCCACCAAGCTAATCATCGATCGCTCCGAGGAGGGCTTTAGCAAGTACCTTGATCCCTCCGCCACCACCTACAATCTGTCCTACGTGCGCCTGACTCCCGAGAAAATAGCCGGCGGCATCGGTGCCCACGACAATCTGACCTACTGGAACTGGTCGGAGAAGATGCCGCCCACCAGGAAAGTATCACGCGAAGTGGATGCAAATATGTGCGATGAGTTCCCCGCTAACCAATGTCCCAAGCGACGCTGCGAGTTCCAGAATCTTTCCAAGCGCGTACCCCATGCTGGAATGGTTACCGAGGTCCGGGCCAACTATACGAATCCGCAGATCCGGTTGGTTGAGTTCGATCCGCATGTGAAGCCAGTGCTGGAGCACGCGGAGGTCATGCCGTTTGCCAAGAAGAGCGAGTACGGCATCTACGGATCGGGGGAACCGGTTGTGAAGTACGTTTAGATGTCCTCTTTGCTTTGGGATTCTGTTTTATTTTCCTTCAACTAAATTTAAGTTATACAGAGCTTATGGTTTTAGTTATTTGTGTGAGAGTTTTTAGGGAAAAATACTGCGCCCTGCCCGCGCAAAAACAATATTTACACGTCGGCATGGATACATGAGTTTGGCGCCTACCCTACAACTCAGTGCCCAACCGTGCTTTCAAAAACCCATTAAAGAATAAAAAGACATTTAAAGAGATGCCGAAAATTTATTAAAACAAGTCCGTGGTGTGTTGTATCATTCAAATAGTACTAAAACTGTGCGGCAGGAGGTTGTAAGCCGATGTGACCAGCACCTCGTCAGTGTCCTGGATCGGCGGAATATTGGCCTCCATCTCCGGTGGCGGGGCCTTTGCAATGTAGATGGGGAAATCCTTGTAGGCGAACTCGCGGATAAACTGGCGGCACACGCCGCAGGGCGTGGTGAAGCCGTCCGGATGGTAGGCCACCACGGCCCCCTCAGTGTACTTCATCTCGCCCTCGCTAATTCCCTTGGCCAGAGCACATCGCTCGGCGCAGTTGCCGGGAGTAAAGGCCACATTCTCGATGTTGCAGCCCGTGTAGATAGTGCCGCACTTGGCCCGGAAAGCGGCGCCCACCTTGAAGTTGCTGTACGGAGCATAGGCGCACCTGCGGGCGGCCAGAGCTGCCTCCAACAGTTCCCGACCACCTTCATCTGCAGCGGATGAAAATGAGAGTTCAGAAGAGAACAATGTTAACCACATTCAACTACTATCACTCACCCACGCAGGAGAAGGCGACCGTGTACTCCTCCAGTACCGGAGGATGAGGCAGATTCTCGGACTCGCCTGGCCTACCCTTCTCACCATTGAGTCGCGCCTCACGGCGTGCCAGTTCGCCGAGCAATCCCTCCAGCTTCCTCATCTTGGAGTTGAGTGCCTCCCGTTGCTGCTGCTGACGATGCTCCTTGACGATGCCGCCGGAACAGGCTGTTCTATCCTTCTCCTGGCGACGCGCAAGTTCAGATTGCAGCAGCTCGAGTTCCCTCATCTTCTTCTCCAGCTCCTTCCGCTTGAGCTCGTCCTGCAGGTCGTTGAGACGCGTCATGTAACGTTGAAGGAGCTTCCGCT
>JAEIIF010045744.1:0-15971 GCA_018874455.1 Drosophila trapezifrons
AAATTTTACGAACTGACTACCGGGTACTTGCTTCTTTTCTAATCACTAATTTCAGAGCCCTGGCAACCCTGTTCTGGCAACTTTCGCAGTGTGTGTGTACGCGAGGGAGGAAAGCTCGCCGCTGTGCGCACAATCCAAGTGTGGAAGCGAGGGAATGAAGGGTATGAGTGTGGCCCGGACTAAAACTGAAGTCAGAGATTGCTGGCCGCGTGGTATGAGTGACATTTGCGGGAATAGATTTTCGCCAAAATGCCAAACACAAGGCGCCAATTACACGCTGGGTACCAGGATTCGATTCGATTCCATTTGATTTCCTTTGCAGCGATTCACTTACCTTTGCTATGGCCGATAAGGACATAGCGTTGTGGTGGTACTTTGAGTAGTTAATTTTGAAGCCGTTGAGTGCAGATGCACAACCCCGTTGGAGAGTTGAAAAATGGTAGGATCCGGGCCGGTTGACTAGAATCGGCAGTTTATTCCAGGATATCCTGTATATATCCAGCACAGTTCACACGCTAAAACACGTAATTCACCATTCACTGTTGTCCCGATAAATCTATGTGTATATCTATTTTTCGGTTTGTTTTTATGTGAGCTTCCTTTTGCAGGCGCTTAAATGCACTCAAAACTGAACCTCAAAGTGAAACCGCTTGGGCAAGCGCTAAAGGATAGCGACAGGATATGAAGCCAGGACGCAACTGAACACACTGAACTAAATAAACGAGTGCGAAAGCGAAAGCCAAAGCAAACGCAAAAAGGACAATGACAAAACGCCAACAACAATGCCAGCTACGAGTGAGTGTGTGTGTATGCGAATGAGCTAAGGTGAGAGAGGTAGGTCCGCAGAAAAAGGGAGAGAGAGTAATGGAGAGAAAGAGCAAATGAAAGGAAAAATAGGAGAATGTTCTTGGAAAAGCTTTTGGGGTTGAGTCTCCGCTAAGCTTTCGAAGGGGTTAACTCAGGGTGATATGGTATATACTTCCTAAGTACAGTTGAACGCGAACCTAAATAATTCGAAATTATCCATAACTATATTCATAATGGAAGTATTATCTTCTCTTCAGCTATTTTTACTTGAAAAAACTATAGTAACTATAAAATCCAACGCCTTTATTTCCTTCCCAAGAGTCCCTTTGAAGCCTGTAAATTATTAAAATCAACTTAAAATTGAAACCACATTTCTTTAGTTACGACCACCATTTTATTTTCGTTTTTGTGTTTTTGTAAGTTTAGTTTTCATTTTCATTAAGTTTGCTCAAATCATGTTCGATTAAATTACATGTGCTTAAACCTAAAAGTATGTATGTACGTATGTATGGACTAAAATAGTTAACAAAGTTTTTGGCAATCAGTTACAGTTAGTCGAAACGAATTGAAAAACCATTACAACGGAAACAACAACAGGAAATTGAATATAGGTTATACGAGTAATGCTTTTTGTTTTTTGTTTCTGGCTTTCAATATTCGTTTTTCGTTCGATTAGTAGAAATGCAACAATGTGTTTAAGCGGCTTAAAAGGGACCGCCACAACCAATAGAATATCACACCAAAAATGGCAGAGTACAACAAATCCAACGGAGTGAGTAATCAGTGGAGTAATCAGTGGTGTAATCAGTGGAGTAATCAGTGGAGTAGTTATACAGTGTGGAGTGTCTTGTGTTTGTGAGGAGAAAACGTGAGGGACGCGGACCTAACTAGCTTGGTAGGATCCAGGACTCGGAGGTCCTGCCGTGAGGTACGTGCCTGTACAGTGTGCTCTCGCGGGTGACCGGGGCGTGGGCTTGGCTCTGGGTACAACATTCATAAAGTTTATCTACCTCGGCGCTACCTAAGTTGTCGTTGTCGTTTTGCTAGCTAACAAAAGTAACCGTGTATATTATATGTATAAAATTACCAACAAATTCATAAATTATTGTTGTAATACGTTTAGAAAATAGTGTCCATATATATTATATATCGTCTCTGCTGTCCTCACACTTACTCGCTAATGCGTTTTCGAAGAATTGACTACTATTAAATGGCAAAAGTGTGCCATAGTTTCTCTTTCCATTTTTCATTTTTCATTTTTGTTTTTTTTTTGTTTTCTTTTGTTTTTTGTAGAGTTTACATGTAATTACATACATTTCACATACACATGCAATACACAATAATCATTGTAATTGTAATTATGTTAAATGTAACTGGTAACATCATGCTAAATACATTAATCCTCCATTATAGACAGTGTCCCCTCCCTCTCTCTCAGTATGCTAAAGTCCCCACGAACCTCGTCCTCGTCCTTGTCTACGTCTCCCATTCGTCGTCGCCGCCTGTCGTTACATTTATCAGAGATTTTTGACTTCTAGCAAATACATAATTTTTTAAAAATTATTTGGAGGGAATATTCATGATTTCTTTTTTTTTTTCTTTCAAATATCGTTTACGTTGATCGTTTCTTATCAAAGTGCGTGATGTTCAGAAAATATGTTTGCTTTTCGCTTTTCCATAGCATCGCTTATGAGATTGTAAGTCTGGTAAAAAGAATGAACGATGTGGAACGAAAGAGATATAATATATACGTGCCGTTTGTTGTTGTTATTAAATATTATTAGGTACCAAAAAGTGTAAAGCAAAGTCAAAGTAATTTCTGCGTTTAAATAAAAGCATGTAAAATTGTTTAAATCTATTTTGATCATCAGTTTACAACCATGAAAACATTTACGTTTACGTTTACATTTACTCTTATGAGTACTTATGTACATTTATAGATGCACCGTAAAATATTCGTTCATATTCGCTTGGAATATTATTATTAGCACTGTATAAATACATTTATATTTGTTTTCGGTTTCGTTTTCCGTTTATGGTATATTTTTGCGTGTTGCGAGTTAAATAGATTTACATGCTACGTACAATTTACGTTCAACAAGAGGTTACAGCATCTCAACTAAATGCCATAAAGTAACAGTTTGCTTCTTTATAAAAGTGTCTCTCTTTGCATATTACAGTTTAAAACTTACATCGTAGATTTGTGTAGTTCTTTGTATATACGGTACTTAATCATAGCAGGGCCGATCCGCCCGACCCCGGCTCCAGCTCCAGCTTGCGGAGGAGGTCCAGGATCTGGCATCTCGATAATACTGAGCGGTAAAGTTTGTCGTGATCGGGGATCCTCTGCTCGGCGGCACGGAAACGGAAAGCGTACGGAATGCGTCTCATAATTTCGTATTGTATTATTTACTCGTCAGTCTAAATACTCTGAGATTTTGCGCTTATAAGCAAAGATTCGATTCGAAGGAGGTGCCAGTGGCCTCGCAGAGGATCCGGTAAATACTTAGATGGCTCCAATGTTGCTTAAAATGTCCCCTTACTTGGCTAAACAGGAATGCACATGCAACAACATGCACATGTGTGTCTTTAAATAAAATTGATATGTCTAATAGCTATTATCAATCGTTTTCAATTTCAAAAGATTTTGTATTGTATTTCGAAGTAATTCTGTTGCGTTTTTCTAATTTTAATAGATTTTCTTCGCCGCCCTCGCTTCGGTATGACATTTATGGTAGTATGTGGGTATCCGTACGATTTACAAAATATTGCAAACAGATGCTGAGAAGAGGTGAACGACTCAGGCAACCATAGATGTCTCTTAATTGGAATGCAAATTGCATATACTGATGAGCTTGAGTTTTTACAGGTTATACTATATATTTAAATACGTACAAGTATTGCGTAAATACAGTTTGTCTTTACATTCGCTTAATGAACAATCACAACGCAGAGTTTTTCGAATAAATTGAGTGAGTGAGTGAGTCAGTGAGTGAGGCGGAGTCGCTGGCGCTGAGTTCTGCAGATGTTTCTCGGAAATACACATATATCGCTTGGAAACTACCTAGTGGAAGTAGCACTCAATGTCACAGATTGTCCTTTACTATTTTAAGGAAAACAAAATAAAAATGCAAGAGACGAGGCGTGTGAAAAAGAAACAGTTGAAATCATTTAATTGGTAAACGATAAACATTTTGGCACAGTAAATGTAAAATAAAACTTACGAAATAAAACATAAATAAACTAGGCTAGGTTCATACATCTACTGCATTTGACTAGACGTTCGCGCAGATACTTCTTACAATGTGTTTGTCTTTAGGAAACTTTCTTGAAAAGCAACAAAGTGCACACACATTTGAACTTAAGCTAACGTTACCCCTAGATTTGAACACTTACTTAAGGTTAAACACTCATTTGTGGATACTTTATTTAGTAATACTTAAGACATACGCTTGAAGGCATTTGAGCATAGAACAGAATCAGAATCAGAATCGAACCTAAGGGAAATGGAAACTGAAAACTGAAAACTGTGTAGAGAAAATGCACACAACAAAGGATGATCATTGGAGAGACTTAAGGAGTCAAGGATGTAGGTAGATTCGGACCTGGATTTGTACACGCGATATTATTATTGTACGTGAGAAAGTCTTTAAACGGCTTCGAGGGGCCCACAACAAACAGTTTTCGAAGGTGCTTCCTGTGGTGGGTTTTAGCTGTACTTCGTATCTATGTATATCTGCTTACTCTTATTGTATATAACACCGAAAAATATGCAGAATCCTGTCGTCCGTTAACTAAATCTATGACTATTGTTATGGCTACTATATGCTATCTTGGAGGGTAGGCGAAATCAAGGCGAAGGGAAACAAACAGACAGGTGTTGAGAGAATGGATTTCGATATATCTGTTGTGCTGGGACTTTGTTGTAAATCTCTGATTCGCTATTTACAGCACCTGATCCTTAGTGTTCTGAGTTGAGTACGGTAAGAAAAGTCACGCTAGCGAATACAACCTTAAGAATTGCTAATAGTTACCATCTTCCATATTTACTGTCTGGCTTTGGAGCAGGGCTGCCCACACAGAGTACCTCGGGGCAGCTCTGTTTAGTGTCTGGGGGGGTCGAGTGAAAAAGTCGAAAGTGGGGGTAGGTCGCTGAAGGTATTAGACTAAACATGAATATTTAATTTGGTTTTGGTTTTTAGCCTTGCATGCATTTGGTTTACATTAAACTAGATTAATTTACGCCATAGTTAATAACATACCACCGGTCGGTCGGTCATTGCCCCAAAACGTTGAATCAATTGATCAATTTGTTGTAGTACATTAGCTCACTGTCCAAATGGAAAACGTGTGATTCTTGTTGTTGTTCAAATTACTGGCAGATTTACTGTTGTACCATTAAATTTAATATATGCTTGTATATAATTCTATGTATATATCCTATGCCTATATAAAACTGCACTGTGTCTGTGTCTCTGTGTCTGCTCCGAACTTCGAAGGCTAAAAGCTGGACTTTGAACCCTCGTTGCCTGCCTGTCTGTCTGTGTCTGGGGAAGTGGGGTTTTCTCAAGGGAAAGGGTATCTAGAAATATCAATAGTTTAATGTCTTTTATGCGTTTTGGAGAAATTTGAAAGATATCCTTCCTTATCATTTAGATTTCTAGACTCTTATTTACAGTGTCTTAGGGCCTACAACTTTGCGTTAAAAGTAAAGTTAAAACTTTCCTCAACATCCTCATCCACGTCGTTTAATCATATATAGTACATTGTGTGTGTGTAAGAGTTGAATTTTGTTCACGTTTAGCTAAAATCGTTTTTGATCTCACTCAATATCACTTGATTTCACTAGATTTTCTTGGGTTTGCTTTAGTTTTCTTTGAAGGTTTCGGTCTCTAGGCCATAGTACAATAGTTAAGGTTCGTAGGTAGGTAAGTACGATCTAAGTAAAACTTCAACTACTCGGAGTTGCTGACTTGCGTCGTTTAAAACTAGAACAACAATCATATATCGCATACGTCGTACACCTAGTCCAGTATGTGTATATATGTATATATAGAGATTCTCTTATGTCCTACACATTTATCGCCCTAGTAAAGTATCAGTGTAGTGTGTTGCAACTATGTACGAGTATTTGAGTAGAAAAAACTTGTAGTTAACAGTAGATTATGCACTAATATCTATCATAGATCGGGATTCGCCGAGGCTTTAGCCTTCCGCTTAGTGGTAGTATAGTTATAGAGTTACACCTACAGTCGAGTCGAGCTGAATAAAGGCCTACGATATAAAAAACGGTAGGTATACATTTACATATTCGTAGTCGTATGTATTACTTTAACATAAATATTGCACTTGCCTACAATATATAGTCAATAACAATTCAATTTGAACTTGTACCAATCATTGGCTAGACTTATACCCTAAAGCGAGTCGAAGTGTTGCTACTTAGGTGATAGTTTAGAGACTTAGAGAGGTGATCGCTAGATAGAGATTCGGAATCGGGAATCGGGGCTACAGATAAAGATAGAGATAGAGATAGGGCTAGGGCTAGGGCTAGTGAAGAAATGCCTTTAACTACTACGTACACGTGACATTGATTTTTAGACTCAAATTCGTCTAAGCATAAATTCTAACAGTGGTAAACAATGCTTGCTGCTTGCTTAATGCGATTGTCAATCGATTTTTGTTTGTTTTTTTTTCCTCGTTTTTTTCGTTGCTTCTTTCGCCTACGACGAAGTGGTGATGCTTGATGCGGCGACGGTGGCCAGTCCAGATCCAGCTGCTCCTCCTGCTGCTCCTGCTGCTCCTGCTGCTCCTGCTGCTGCTGACTGGTGATTGAGTTGCTGGTGTTTCTGATCCGGCTCCTGGACACGATGGGTTTTCATATGCGCACTGCGACTCTTCACCTTATTGAAGACCCTGGTTTAGAGAGAAGAAGAGAGAGCAGAAGACGGCACACCATGAGAAGACGTAGCCCAGAAATCTCCAGTGCGATCACTACTACAGCTAGAATGCAGACTAGGCGGATTAATTGGACACTTAGAGACAATGAAGCACATAGAGTAGGCAGCGATTATCATATATATTATATAGATCATGCACAGGTACAGGCTTAGATTGGTGGAGAGTCATGCAGAGATACGAAATAGACTTTTAGCTTTCTTTCAATTTTGGTTTATTTTTTCTGTTCACTTTGGTTCACTTCTTACTTAGCCTTGTTTCTTGTTATTTATAACTATGGAAAGTAGAGAGTTTATGTTTAGGAATACATAACGTATAAGTATAAGTAAAGAAATTAGTGAGCAAGTATACATATATTGAGGAAAACAGAAGAGTTGAGAGTTGAGAGACTGGTGTGCGCTTGTGGATGATAGCTGGGGAGTATTTACAGCCGATCTCGGGTGGTGATATCTCGGGTTTCCCTCGGGTTCAGATACAGATTAGATCCCGCCGAAGGCCAGCCATGAGGGATTCGGGAATCGGGGGTTGTGATCGTTCAAATTTCGATTGCCCCTGCCCAGCCCGTGGTTTGGTTAGTTGAAATATATTATAATATATTATTTACAAAAGTTAGAGGCACTTAGCGAGCGCTGTGATTAGGTTTTATCGAGAGAATCAAAATTACAATTAAACACGAAATCAGAGAAGGAGAATGGAGTGTGTGAGAACGGAAGAGGATATCGAAATGAAACGGAACGGAGGTGAGAACGCAAAAAGGACACTGCGATCCTACTTACCGGGCGTGGTTACCGGGCCAGCGGCTTCTGCCGGTTTGTGTGAGCTTGTGGAGCTGATATCAGTTACGGTTACGTCTATTTGCGAGTATTTGTGACTCTTCGCTTTAAAATTGCAATTTCGATTTATTGATTGTATTCGTAATTCGATTCGGGTTGAGGTTCAGGTTCAGGTTCAGTTTCAGGTTCAGTTTCAGTTTCAGGTTCAGGTTCGTTTGGTTATGTTTTGGTTTTTGGTTTTTGATTTGATATTTTGGGTTTTCGCATCGTGGAACAATACAATACAACAACAATAACAACAGTTAATATCGCTTGACGAAAAACTCTAACTAAATGGCAGATGGAAATCGGAAACTGTCATACGAACTCAAGATTGGTAATATCTACAAACTCAAGGCCAAAGTATATATAGAGATATATAGTATAGAGACAGAGAGACAGAGAGTGGAAGCAATTACTAGGATAACTCAAAAGGAACCAAGGACTGTTCGAAATAATAAGGAAAGTACGGGAAACTCAAGATCTATTAACCAAGTACTCGTATACGGAGTTATTTTACGGTACAGCGTGCTTTACGATCTCAACTCAAGTCAATATACGGGCACTCAAATCGCTTGCGGTTTTTCGAATTTTCATAGGATTGTCACAGGTGTTTTTTTTTTTTTGCTTATATCTTTTTGGTTTTTTTTTTTGGTTTACGGTTGGGGGAATCTTACTTGCCGCACACCTTGCAGGGAAACTCGCCCTCCTTGGCGGCACCTGGTATGGCGTTAATTCCCTGTTCCGGCTTGGACGCAGCCGAGACTGCAGACGTGGTGGTGGCGGTTCCAGTTGTGGTGCCAGGATTCGGATTGCATGCAGCATGCAGTGCTGCTGCTGCTCCTGTTGGAGTTGCTGCATTGCTGGCGGGATTATTGCTGTTGCTCGGGAAGTTGCTATTGTTGCTGCCGCTGATGTTGCCGTTGCCGCTACTGGTGTTGGTGTTGCTGGTGCCGCCGCTACTATTCACACTAGTGGCCGTGCCATGCTGGTTATTGTTGCCATTATTGTTACTGCTGCTGCCGCCACTGTTGTTGCTGCTGGCGTTGCTACTGTTGCTGCGACCATAAGCGTGAATGCGGACATGACCGTGCAGCGCCGCCTTCGAACTGAAGCTCTACATTCGCACATTCGCGCATTCGGAGGCGGGGATTGGTATGATTTTTTGGTTTTTTGGAGCGTTATGTACAGAGAATAGAGTAAACAGATAGAGAGAGAGCCAGTGAGGTGAGGTGGGGCGACGTGTGGTGTCTTTAGCTTGGGTTAAGAGGGATCTGCGATCTGCAACACCATGCTTGGGCTTGGGACTGGGACATGGACATGCTGCCCCCTTGCAAGGACTACTGCCACTTACCGCTGAGCAGTCGGCGATCTCGCAGACATAGGGCTTCTCCACGGCGGGCGTGATCACCACCACAGGCTCCATCTTCAGGTGCGACACCTTGTAGTCCACGCAGAGCTTCTTCCAGAAGTAGTACATCTGCACGCACTCGCCGGAGGACTTGGTGAGGAGCTGTAGGTGGATTCATAAAATGTACTAACCAGATTTTTGTAACCTTTCCTGGACACTCACCTCGCTGGCAATCTTGCCAAAGTCCTTGCCATGCTTCTCCAGGCCCCGCAGGAACTGCTCCAGCTCGTAGGCCGTCCACTTCATCTGGAAGGCGCCGGACTGCGTCTGCAGCAGGGTGAGCACCGCTGCCGCCGAGTTGCCTCTGGCCCTGAGCAGCGTGTGGAGCGCCACCTCCTCGGAATGACTGCCCATGGGCACGGCCGACGACTTGCTGAGATCAATGTACCGCATCAGGATCTTCTCGTCCTCCTGCACCTCCGGATTCCACATCATCTCGGCACAGGGTGCGTCTCGCAAGGCCTCCTCTGGCGGCCGGCAGCTGGGTATCTGAGCCTGGTAAGTGGAGCCCAGATTCACCTTGGACTCGTCCGAGAAGTCGACCAGGCCCACCGAGTCCCCAAAGTCGTCATCGAAGGCGTCGAAGAGGCCCTGGCTCAGGCCCAGCTGCTTGCGGACGCTGCAGTAGAGGCCGGTGCCCTTGCGATCCGGATTCAGGATCGGAGCGGGTGTGTAGTGGGTGCGGGAGGGCTTGCGCAGCTTGGAGCGGTGCGGCGAGAGCGTGTGGAACTTGGAGAACTTTTGGGTCTCCTGGGGCGCACTCGAGCGCAGGCGGCGCTTCAGAATGGAATTGGTTTGGTTCGACAGCGGCTGCAGGTTGGCCACCGTGCCAGGCAAGGGCCCGGAGGACAGCAGGGATTTATTGCCCATTGTCGTGGCTGCGTTGGTGTTGCCGCAGCCGAACAACAGTCCGGCATCGAGAGTAGTTGCCTGGCTCTGGTTGGCATTCATTTGGCAATCGGTGGCCAGCAGGCCCTCCTGCCCCCCGGCGTTGATGCCATTGGTTGTGACTCCTCCTTGGTAAAGCAGCGGCTGCAGCAGGCTGTTGAGAGGCTGCATGCCCTGCATGTTGCCCTGGCCGTTGTCCACGTACTGAGCCTGGCCGGAGGAGACCTGGGTAAAGCCGTGTCCTCCCACCAGGGGTAGCATGAAGTCGGCTTGCTGCTGAGCCGCCACCGCTGGCAGGGATTCCCCTGGATTAGCCGTTTGCTGGGGCAGCAGGATCTGCTGGTATTGCTGCTGCTGTGGCTGCTGTGACTGCTCCTGCTGGGGTTGCTGTTGCTCCTGGAGGTTCTGCCCCTGCTGCTGCTGCTGGTAAAGATTGCCGTTCTGCTGGAGTTGCTGATCCAAGGGCTGGATGCTGCTCATCTGCTGCCGCTGCTGACCGAACTCCCTGGGCGACGAGGACAGCAGGGGGTCCTCCGAGTTGGGCATCATCTGGGACTGCAGTCCCAGCCCGGGCAGGTAGTAGAGATCGATGATGTTCTCGCCCTGCTGCTCGCTGGTCAGCTGCAGCTGCATGCTCTCATCCGGCAGGACCTCCCGCAGGACCTGCTTCACATCCTCCGCCGAGCCAATGCCGCTGGTGAAGAAGGACTCCGAGAGCGGCGAGGTGGCGTTGCGGGAGTCGTTGAGGAACTCCTGGTCCTCGTCCAGGAACGAGAGATTCGTCTCGGCGAACTCTCGCAGATCGCACTCGGTGTCGTCGTCGGTGCCGTTGAGCAGGTCCTCCACCTTGATGGAGGGATCGAAGCTGCTCTCCTCCAGCACCGACTTGAGCTTGAGGATCTTCTCGTTGTCGTGCTCGTTCATCTGCTCGATGGTGGCCTGGCCCTCGTCCGTCTTGAAGTAGATGTGCGAGAAGTCCGTCTTGTCGCCGAAGAAGGTGTTGCTGGCGTCCACGAACTGGGCGGCCGCATCCTCGATGAACGGCGAGCTCTGGGCCATGTTCTCGTGGCTCGACGGCGGCGTGGGATAGGCCAGCGGCGAGTGGAGCGGCGAGGCCAGGACACCACTGCCATTGCCAGCACCAGCACCAGCACCGGCTCCTGCTCCGCTGGCCCGCATGCTGGCTATCGCCTGGATCTGCGAACTGTTCTGCATGATCAGCTCCTTGGAATGGAATTGCTGGAAGGTGGGCAGCGGCGTGGTGTTGGCTCCCGCTCCTGCTCCTCCTCCTGCGGAGGAGTTGCAGCCGGCCTGCCCGCTCTCCGGCTCCAGCTTCACCATCTGGGTGTGCGCACTGTCGCCGGCCTCGCTCAGCATGGCAAAGTCCTCGGAATGTTCGCTCTTGATCTGCGGCTCCTCCTCGTCGTCGTGCAGCAGCTCCATCGAGTCCACCGTCTGCAGCAGCATCTCCGTGTCGGACACGTTGTACACCTCGGCGTCGTCGAAGAGATCGCTGGCGTCGCTGGTATAGGTCACCGTGTAGACGCCGCCGCCGCCGCTGGTGATCACGCTCCCGGTCCCGCTCGGAACACCCGCGGCTCCGGACACATCCTGGCTGGGCGCAATGGTGAGCGAGAGCGGGGTTCCGTCTGCCAGCGAGAGATTTGCGGAGGAGCAGCTGGTATTGGTGGAACTACTGGTGGTGCTGCTCTTCACCAGACTGCTCAGACTGCTCAGCTTGCTCTTGGTGGACACCACCTGGACGTCGGAGGGTATGATCACGGTGCGATTGTTGTTCGTGATGATCTGGCGGCCCACCGTCTGGACACTGCTCCCGCCAATGGTGGTCAGCTCGGTCAAGGTGCCCATCGATTGCGTGGCCGTTGAACTGGAGGTCATCAGGACGCCGGATGTCGTTTGGCACTGGGCCTGGGCCTTCTTCGAGGTGACCGCGATGCGGGTGCCACGCTTCAGGAGCTCTATCAGCGTCGAGTCCTTGGGATCCGTGTTGGTGGCCGTGGAAATGCCACTAATGGTGCCGCCGGCCTTCAAGGCGGTCAACGCACTCATCGTGGTCGTGGTGGGCACATTGTTGGTGGTAATGGTGATGGTATTGGTGCCACTGCCCAGGTTGAGGGTCTTCTGCTGCTTCTGGCCGCCGCTGAAGATCTCGATGCTCTGCGGCAGGCCGATCTGCTGGATGCTCAGGCCGTTGCTGCTCTTGATGGTGGTGGCCGCCGGCAGCACCGCCGTGGTGGTGCCCGTTCCAGTGCTTAGGGTCTGGGTGTGGCCACTCGTGCTGCTCTTCGGATTGAGGAAACTCTCCAGGTCGCTGATGGATCGCCGCAGGGTGGTGGTGGTGCCACTGCTGTGCGGGGGCGCGGGAACCACAAAGGAGCCCTGGAAACGCAAGATTAGTCAGGCTATAATGGTGACCCCGATCCCTAACCAGATTCCTTACCAGATCCCTCACCTTCGTCATGTCCTTGCGCTTGCTGATGATCTTCTCCTCGATGAGGGCACGCACTCCAATGCTGGCCGTCTGCAGGGGCGGACCACTCGAGTCCTTCTTCTCGCTGCGCTTGGTCTCCGGATCCTTCTTGTAGTAACCGCCATGGAGACGCATGTGCCCGTTGAGGGCGGGTATGTTTTTGAACTTTCGGTGACACAGATTGCACTCGACCGGCTTGTCGAGCTTCACAATGTTGAGCAGGTGGGGATTGATGGCGGCCACTAGCTGCGGACTCAGCTCCTCCTCCTTGACCTCCACGGGGGAGCTGGAAGAGGGAGCCACCAGTTCGGCGTTGTCCTCAACGGTGACCGTCACATTCTGTGCACTGTTGAGCTGCAAGGATCATTGTTTATTATTTTATTTATTTATCCAGAGAAATGTAAATATAAATATTGTTTCCCCACCAATTGCATGTTCCAGGTCCGCGGCCTTGACTGCGACGGCGGCTGGTTGGTGTTGATCTTGTAGGAGCTGACGCTGGTGGGCGAGGACACGGTGACCTGGGCGCTCGTCTGCTTCGTCTGCTGCATGATCTTGCTGATGAGGTCCAGCTGCTCCCGGGTCAAGCCCTCGCCCTCGAGGCTCATCCCGTCGCTGAGCGTGATGGTCGGCGCTGGGGAGCTGGTGGCTATCACGGTGCCGACGCTGGAGGGCGAAGATACCGCCGTTAGGCCAATACCAGATGATGCCGAGGAGAGCGACGAGATAGAGGCACAGGCCGAGGCGGAGGAGGACGATGACGAGGCCGTAGAGGAGGCATTGGACGAGGTCGAGGTGGTGGGTGACAGCAGGGTCACGCCCGTCTTGATCGGCAAGTTCATGGCCTTGATCTGCTCGTCCGACAATGCTATCCCGGTGGCCGCGTCCACCACCGAGCTGCCCGTGGAGATGTAGGTGCGGATGCAGGTGGCGCCGTCCGGCGAGCTGGCATCCCCGCTGGCCGTGGCCGGCGAGAGACTCAGCGAGCTGGTGGCCACGCCCACGCTGCTGCTGCTCGCCCCGCTCGAACTGGCGGTGGGCGAGAGCGACTGCTGGCTGGTGGTGGTGGGCGTGGTCGCTCCGCCGGCATGGTGGTTCTCCGAGTGACGCCGCAGGGAGCGGGCGTCGCAGTAGGACTTGCCGCAGCCATCCGCCTTACACTCGTAAGGCTTCTTGTTCCGATGAGTCATCATGTGTCCGTTTCTGGGGGAGATGCGGGTATGTGTGGGTCAGTGGATCAGTGGATCAGTGGATCAGTGGATCAGTGGATAAGTGGACCAATAGATCGGTGGCTCTGCGCCATTTACTCACAAGTGATCTTGCCGCTTGAATGCCTTCGAGCAGAGCGCACAGATGTATTTCCGCTCGTCGCTGTGCGTCAGTTTGTGCTTGGCCAGCGCCGAGGCATTTCCAAAGATCTTGCAACAAGTCTATAAAAAGAGCAGGCGGAGGAGAGTGTAATTAGCGGCTGTCGGCTGTCGGCTGCCCTCTAGATAATTGAAAGCGCTGCGGCCCGAACATTTTAATGAGCCACATTGCGTATACGTTATGTTGGTCACCGCAGGCTAATTACACGACCACCAAATTCCGAGTTCTTGAATTCCGCAAACCGAATGTCGAATTCCAAACCAAAAGCCTGGCCACACTGCACCCTAAACTATCTGCTGTCTGTGTCTGAATTTGAATTCCTGCAGCAGAGGGCGAATTCCGGAGCTGGGTTGCCCCATTTCCCCATGTGGTCGCCGCTGACCCAACGCTTCCTCCTGGCTGTATCCGCAGTATCGTAAAACGCGTCATAAAATGTACTTTACCGCCGAACTCTCGCTAAAAAAAAATACTAGGAGGAGAAGGGGAGGACTTGAAGCCCCGGCACTTTGAGCGGCTGTCAGTTTTATTGACAGACGTCGAAACGTGTTGAATGCCCCCGGGACGAGAGTCGTTCGATAAGTCAGTCGTCCGTCAGTGAGTGAGTGAGTTTTTTGGTGTGGAACTTTTCCACACAGCGAAAAAGGAATTTTAAATATTAATTAAAGACTTTAAAAAACTTAAAGTTGAGTGTAAGAAGTCTTAAATTTAAAGATAACGTTATGAGCTGTTTTTGCAAGGTTTAAAAAATACTGGAGCTCGATTAAAGAAAGTATTTTGCTGCGAAAACAATTAAGCAACTAATATATATTGTTACGAATAAAAATTAAAAATTTAGACATTATCTTATCCCTCCTGCAGGACTCTTAATGCGCTTTGTAAGCCGAGCAGTGGCTGATAGGCAGCATTGCAGAAACTATGTTATTAAAAGGTTGTAATTGCTAGATTAAATATATATATAGATAATTAAGCATAAAAATATCTTCAGGCTTGCACTTCAATAAGCAAACTCCCTTTTATTCACTTCTCAGAACACGAGTTTTTCCCCAGTGCACGGGGGAATGATTTCAAAGACTTCTGGGAAAATAATTTCTAGTCTTTGATGGTTTTCTTCCCAGCCAATTCCCCAATTATCCATTCTCGCAATTCTCTGGTCGAACCGATGGACCTGCCCTCACATGCAGCTTCTTTCTCCCACCATATATCCCCAACTAGACGGGCTCTCCGCTCAATTAGCGCTGTGTATAAACACACCGGGACTACGGCCGTAATGTTAGTTCCAAGTGCCGATGCGGCGCACTTTTACGGCCGGAGAGAGGATGCGGCGGGTGCGGCACAACGGCACTTTCGAGAGCTCTGCGCGTTTCACCTGCCACTCGGCCGAGACGACCTTAATGTCTGTTTATAAATATTGCACGGCACTCGACCGACTGTCCGGCTGTCCGACTGTCCAACTGCCCCGACATGTTGGCAGGGCTCAGAATGACCGGCGATAAATTAGCGATTAGGCCACGGATACATGAGTGTTCGTACCGGCAAAGCCGCAGCGGATTGCATGCCAGTGCTGCCAATTTGTCCTATTTAGATACTTTCGAAAGTGTCTAAAACAGATTGTGTGCAATCTGCAAATTGTCAGATTATGTACAGGTTTTGGCATAACTATAATGCTGATTAAGAACTGAGGAGCAGTGTGAAAATACCATTAATCTTACTTATTATACTTCACTGCAGGCATTAACATTTAAATAAAGGATGTAAAAGGGATATTTGACTTTGTTCGCGTCAAGAGGGCTCCTATTTTCAAGAGCCATTGCGCCCCCGCCATCGAATAAAGTGCAATTAGTTCCGATTTACTATAATACAAATAAACACCATCTGACGAACGTCGCATTATCCTATGCAACTCTGGGTTAAAGCTGCTCCCTCCCAAACATTGGTCCTTCGAGCCGGATGTTTCTTCTACCGCTAATGTTTCTTCAACGACTTCACCAGCAGTTCCGATGGCTTAATAAATGTTTTTAATATTTTTAGATTTTAATGTTATCCCTTTTGCTACTTTTATCATGATTCAGACACAATTTTATTACTCATGCTAGCTTTAAAATTCAAAGAATATTTATTTATTATTAATACACGCACCTGACACTGCTGCGGACCGTGTCGCGTCGGTGAGGATAACTTGGGGCGATTCTTGCGCGGCGCTTCAACGCTGATGATCCCGCCAATCCCTATCCCGATC
>JAEIIF010045828.1:0-10938 GCA_018874455.1 Drosophila trapezifrons
GTCGATCCAATCTGCATCTTGGCTTTCAGCTGACGTTGAAGATTGATCTGCTTGGTAGTTTGGTCTTTCAAGTAATAAACTTGGATCATCATTAGGTAAAGATTGTAGCCATGGTCCTTGAAAGCCCTGAACTCCCAGAGGGACTGAAACATGTGAATTGTCCGAACATGTCCTATATAAAGACATTCCCCTATCTTCAGTATTATGCATTTGATGGAAGAGAGATACTGTTGAGATGGAGTCTGCTTCATTGGGCGTAGATTGTAGCCATGATTCATGAAACCTTCGAGCTTCTAGAGATATTGAAACATGCATATCTTGGGAGAGAGATTCTGAAGCCACCTCAGGTAATTGCATACTGAAGGGACCGCCACGGGGTCCTACCAAAGAAGCATTCTCGACATTAGGTTCCGTTCCGAAAACGTCTTCAACCGGCTTGATATCCATGTTCGTCTCTTCAGCGGACGTTGAAGTTTGCTGAGCTTGAAGGTAAGATTGCGTATCTTGAATGACTAAAACACGCGAGTCTTTCGGCATTTGCTCATCTAAATCCATACTTGAAATATTGTGGGCTTCGACGGCATTATGCAATTCCTGGGATAAAGACCCTGAATATACCAGAGGCAATTGCACACGGGAGATACTTCCACAGATTCCCATCATAGAATCATTCTGCATTCCAAAGACTCTTTCAGTCGGCATGATCTTCATATTCAAACCGCTTAAAGAGGAGGAAGTAGCAACAGACGCTTCACAGGGCATTAAAGGTTGCTCAGCTTGGAAGTAAGATTCTTCTCCACGGTAGGTAGAAGACTGCTGGTCTTTCAAAGCCGAAAGATGTGATATGGGCTTAACTAAAGACATTTCACTTTCTTCCATATTAGCAATATATTGCGTCTCAAGGGCATTCTGCATATCCTGGGAGGGAGGCGATGGAAAGAATGAATCCGACACTTTACCAAAGATCGATAGGGATAAAGTCAAGGGAAGTGGCTGCACACAATGGACTCTGTACGACTGATGGCGCTCTGACAACACTTCGACATTGGTTAAATTTGTGAGTGAACGCTCTATGACTGTTTCAATATCTTTTACAGGATTGAGCTTCCGCATCGTCTTCATCGCCTGTATCTTTATCATGTTAAGTGGAGCAAACGCGTATCCTTCTTTTTCCGTCAAGTGCCTCACCGCCTTAAGTACATGTCGGTTGACCTTTTTAGGAATGGTAAAGTTTTCCTCCATATTCATGCCGGGTACTCCGATCGCCGATTTCGAGTGACGGCCAGTCGTGTTCATTTGAGGCATGAACCGCGTCAGGCAGCTATCGCACAATAGTCCGTTTATGTGGTGCGTCACTGGGGTACTCATCTCGGCCGGTTTCTGAGCCCTGGCAGGAATAGTTCGGTTTGACTTTGCTTTACAGATAACTCTGGGTACTACGGGAGCATACGGTTTCCTCTTGACTTTCGGCTTCTGGACGCCGCGCAGCATTTTACGCACCTTGGCTATTTCGTCAGCAGTTAAGGAGTCGCAATCTCGCGAACGACTCTATGAAAATAAAAATGCAATACATGTAATTAAACCTAAAGCTCAGGTAATTACCTTTTTATTCTGGGTTCGATCGACTTTCCTGTCGGAACGTAAACCCTTGAACGCGAGGGCCATCGCGTATGATGATCCGAACCGTGTCACAATACCCAGCTCGTTCTGGTTCCTTAAAGACTCCTGTACTGCGCACTTCAAGTTAGGAACTGGTTTTGTGTAGCGCAAGGATCGCCTGACACGATCCGTTATTGCCTCGATAGAAACGAAACAAGGTCGGGATGCTTGCAGAGCATCAAGTGCCTTCAGAACGTGACGATTTACTTTTTTCGGCACTTTAAGGTTTTCCATTTTAGCGAAAGTAAGAATTTAACTAAAACTTTATTTCACTTGACGACGCGTGAGGTAATGATAAAAATATATTATAAAAACTCAGCTAAGATCACAAATGTTTGTGGAAATATTCTAAAATTTAACAAAATACTTTATTTTCTATGACCGAAATATATTAAAATGTATTTCAAAGGCTTTAAGGTAATGGAAAAGACTTATGGGATATGTTACCCAAAGACTTTTTTGGAAAAAAATCGGAAATATTGTGTGTTCTAATGACCGATGCCTTTGACGAGCTGTGAGTTTGTGATAAAATGTATTGAGAGCTACTGACTGACACAGGGTTTCAGGTTATGGAAAGGCCTACTGGGATCTGTTGCCCAGAGGCGTTTTCCCATTTTATTTGATAACATTTAAAGAAATATCATATGTGTGTTTAGGTGAAGGTGTCTTTTTGTGTTATAACACCGATCGTTTATCGTTTATTTTATAATATATATTATTAGTTTCTTGATTATTCTGTTTTTGGCTTACGCTAAATACTAAAATCTTTCATTTGCAGGTATTTCTTTTTCTTTGTAACGGAAAGTTCCCCTTCACTTACTTATATAAATTGTTGTTTTTGTAACTGAAAATTTCTCATTGATTCCAAAATGTGACATCGAGATAACAGTGAATGGAAAAGCTCCAATTTGCCGTCTATTGTACATCAATTTACAGGTTTTTAGCAATTATATGCATGTATAAATACAAAGTTAGTTTGCGTCTCTCTTAAAAAGCAATTCCAGAGCGAAATAAAAACATTTCCAGAGCTGGCTTAACACAGACGGTATAAAGTTTTCGAGATACAACAAACAGTTTACATCCATTCTTCAACGTGTTATCTTAGAATTAATTAAATGGGATGCTTCTGCTGCGTTAGGAAATGGTTCCGCGGACAATGTGCAAAATGGAAAATTATGTTTCATTGTTTTATTTGGATTTGATTGATTTTCTGCTAAAACCCTCCAGGGATCAGGCCCTTAGCTCTGCCAGCCTACGCCTATTCGCTCTTTTTGTGTGTAATTACAGCATCCTCGATCTCCTCCTTTGGCTGATCCACATCACCCCATCCCCACGTGGCGTGGGTGCCGTCTCCGGTGCGCTTAACACGCTTCTTGATGATGTCCGTGGACACGGTCTTCAGGTCATAGGCCCAGCCGATCTTGGCGAAGAAGTCGATGAAGGCGGTGGTGAAGTTTAGCGAGTATTTGCCAAACTCGGCCGTCTTGTAGTCCCAGGGGAAGACGTGATGGTAGTTGTGCCATCCCTCGCCAAAGGCCAGAATAGCCACCGAGATGTTCTCCGAGGGGTTGATGAACCTGCAAGGAGTTTCAAATTAAGTAAGCTGCCAATCGAAGAATTTCGGGTACTTACTTGTCATAGGGGCGACCACCGAACTTGTGGGCAGCACTGTTCACCAGCCAGGTTACGTTCAGGATGAAACACCAACGGAACATGGTGGCCACGAACCAGGCATTGACGAAGGACTCACCCCAAAAGTACATGGGGACGGTGGTCGGCACGATAAAGCAGAGAATAGGCATCAACAGCATGTAGTACTTCTTCTGGAACATCAGGATGGGATCGGCACGAAGATCGGATAGATCGACTCCCTTGCCCTTGGCCTTCACCTCGGGATGCTTCTTGCACAGCAGCCAGCCGATGTGCGAGAAGAAAAAGCCACGGGTGGCATTGTGCGGATCGGCATCGGTCTCCGAGTACTTGTGGTGGACGCGATGGTCGCGGGCCCAATGGTAGGCGGCATCCTGAAAGGCGACCGTGTTGAAAGTAGCCAGCAATAGACGCAGTGGCCACTTTGCCTTGTAGGAGCGATGGGCCCAGAGTCGATGGGCACCGGCAGTAATGCCCAATCCAGAGACCACATACAGGAAATAAGCTAGAAATAAGGATAGAATAAATTAGTAATGCGAAAACGATTTAGGAGTCGAAAACATCATCGAAATGGAGACCGGCATTGGCCTAAATTCTCTATAACTTCCTGATCTTTTCCATCTCCGCACTGACTTAATCAACCTTTACCTTTATAGGTATGTTGACCTAACACCTTAACCTTATGTTGACCTAAGAAGGTGATCTAAGAAGGTGACCTAAGAGGGTGAAGGTATTGACAACTTTAATGATTTGTTCAGTCATGAATGTTTGACACGTTCTGAATGTCCAACAACTTAGTCGCAACCGTTTTGAGTTATTGACAATTGAAAATATCAGCACGTAACTGTAATTGCGACTAAGGGAAAGGCCGATCAGCTGTCCGCGCCATGTTATGTCTAGAGGTCCATAAGTGCGACTTTGAGAAGGTTATCAGTTATCAATTATTAGATAACCCCGAACCGGCACGCGACAGGAAGATGCCAATGGTTGCCAGGTCTTACTCTAAGGCTTCTTAATTCGGAGAGGAATATTATATGGGAAGCTCTCTTACTAGTTTACTTAAATCGATTATTCAGCAGTTAGCACCCCTATAGTATAGCCTAGACTTTTCTCAGTTCTTAGCATTCTTTGCATTAGTCATCTTAAAAGTCTAGCCCAGTTCAAATTGAATAATGTTATTATAGGAAAGAGTTTTTATAATTGAGTAATTTAATAAATTGATATGACCTTGCTAAAATTCTATAAATAGACAATTTCTCGAACGTGGAAGCCTTAAGCGTGCATCCATCTAAATTACTAATAAATCATTTCAGAGGAACCAAAAATATACGCTAAGCTAAGCTAGACAAATCTCTCTAAAGTGCAGGTACGAGTTTGGCTGGTTTTTAAATATATATCTAGTAACTTGGCTAACCGGGTCAGACTTGGGTCAGACTTAGATGTTAGGCGATCCATAAAAACTTAAAATCCGTAAACAAACCAAATAAAAAACCTTTTAAATGATGTACTGCTAGTCAGCGAGCATTTCTGTGAAGCAGAAAAAAAATGGAGTTGGAAAACCCTTGGACTCACCGAAGACAATGGTCTGCCATTTGGCAGAGGCAATCATAAGGTAAGCGCCGTATAGGGCCGCCAGATGTAGGTATCCGAAAGCGATGATGTTGCGCCAGACAAGCTTAAGGCGGCGCTTCTCCGCCTTCTTCAACGTGGTAATATCCTTTTCCAGGCCGCCATCGGTGGTCTCCACATCGCACTCGAAGAGCACTCCCGTAGAGTCCTGCTGCTGCTTGTTTGGCGGCGAATCGGCGGCGGCATTAGCCGCAGCAGCGATCAGCGAGTCCGTAATGGACTGGGCACCGGCCTGGGCGTTGGGCGGCATCTTGCATCAACTGCACATGGAAGGGGGGAGAGCAAGAAAAACACAAGTTAGTGGGTACTGACATAAAGAAATAAACAAAAGAGCAATTAGTGTGTGTGCCAACTTGGTGAATTGGGCAATTAGCCAAGCCAGTTGAACTTGACACGCTTTCCGCGGAGGTGACTCCAACTGCTCTTTATGGCCAGAGGTGTCGTCTCTCAATGACCTGGGCACCCTTTAAAAAATTCCTGTCTAATTCGCCGGACTTTGAATGCTGGCTACGTGTTAGTGTGGAGAATAGAAGGGTCTAGTGTGATCGTGTCACCTGAGGTTAATTCGAAATCAAATCAAGTCATTCAAATTAAATTCTAGCTTGGCTATTTATGCTGAAATTAAGCAAATGAATTGAGCCAGAACAGTGGACTTTACTGTTGCATTATTTATCTGTATTCTTAGCAGCCTGGTGGTGTTAAATAAATCAATATGCCGCCTAGTGTGGCCGCGTCCTTGTTGCAGGACTCGCGGCATGAATAACGAAAAAAGCCGGTGTGGGAAACAGCGGCAGGTGTGTGAATATGCAGAGCTGTTTATATGTATGCTTGTGGGTCACTGGGAACCTTGTCTCAAGGTTAAGAACCAAAGCTGACGCGCTAAATCTGCCAGTGGAAAATTCCTTTTTCAATCCAATTCGACATGCTTTGTTATACACACACGCACACACACACACGCTTATGGGCATGCACATGGAAATTAACAAGAACTGCAAACTATGTGTTTGCCAAAAACACTTGTCCACGTTTAATAAATTCCAATAGAGAAGACGCACACACAGAGAGACAATAATTTTACCTGGTTTACACCCAAGAAATGTGTTTAATTTGCGTCCGGCAAAGCCGCTTTGCTTTGGTTAACTTAAGTTTTAAAACTGCTGCTGTGTGTGGAAGTTCCGCACGAAGAAGAATCGCGGCAGTTGCGAAAAAGCTTTTGTTCCTCTCTCTATCGCTCTCACGTGAGCTTTAGATTATAGGTGGAGAGCGGAGAGGTGGAGCTTTTGCAGGTGTGCGCGTTCCAATTGGAGATTAGATTTTGGTCAGTTGGGCGAGATACAACGATGCGATTTCGTCCATTGCTAAGGTCAGGGTTAGGCACTTCGAAGTCTAGACTAGAGGAGACTTTGGCGCAATCTAATCGCCATCTGTAGGCCCTTAGCTCTCCGTCGCGTGATGGCGGCGTGGCTTTACCTATCGCTACCTGTAACCGCGATCCAATCACATGTTAATCACCCGCCAATTGCGGTTTCATCAGACAAACTGCGATTACACCAGGCAGGCAGGCGGGTACTTCGACCCTAGATGGGAACGAGCCAAATGGGACACGTGAACCTCTGTGGTCAAGCGAGAGCTTAAAAAATCATACGATGCTGAGTGGAATAGTCAGCGAACAAGGCGATTAGAAGAAAGAGAGTGACGGGCAGTAGCGGAAGCAAAAGGGCGCATTGGGGTTTTAAACCCCCTTTCAGCAAAATAATCGTCTATTTTAACGATCTGTGGTGTATATTATTAAGGACTCACTAACACTGATATAAATAAATACTGTAATGCTGTCTTTTATCATAAGAAATATGAATTGCTTATGTTAAACATTTTTATAATTTTTCATTTCCTATAATTTTTCATTTTTAAATTATAATTTTTATTATATGTTAGCACTTCATGAATAAAAACAAGAAAGTTAATAACGGAAAATTAATAAAAGGTCCCTGCGCGAAATTGTAAGCCCCGCCCCTGATAATAATACATACAGACTAATGCACACTCATGAACACATTTGTAATGCAAGAACAGCAGATCACACGCGAAAGCTTTTTGACATGGCGAAAGCAACAGCACCAGGAAGAGAAAGATAGAAAGATAGAGGCAGAGTGCCAAAGCTTACTTGCCGCCAACATGTCAACAAAACAGCTGGGATATCTAGCCGCAGGGTGAGAGCCATAATCGAATATGTTGGAAAATCGGCCAAATGGAAACGCAAAGATAAGAGGCAAACATACATTTATCAGACTGGCGCATTGAACTTGAAATTGGTTGTCGTCGCATGGCCGCCGTTTTAGTTGTTGTTGTTTGGACGGATAGCGTGGGAGCTTATATCCGAACAAGAGAGATAGAAAGCAGAGAGCGCTTTGGTCCGCAGTGCGGCGAGAAAAGCGGGGAGAGTAGTTTAGTTCTCCATTTGTTATTGTTGGGAACCGTTATCACGTTGCTAGAGCGTGATGGTTTGCTACACGCAGCGAAAATGGGTGAAAGAATCAATTATGAAATCGACTTAAAGAATTTAAGATATCACACTTAAAAAAAAACCAAAATAACTCCACTGTGGACCTATGTAGATCGGGCTTACTTTGCACCGAATTGAAGGTACCTTTTTACTCTAAAGCAGGCTATCTATAAAATACTGTTTAGAAAACAAAAAATAAGTGCATTTAATTGTATCCTTCATAGAAGATAAATAATTGTTTCAAAAGAGAATTTTTCCATGTTCTCTGTATTATTTTCCAAACTGGTTAATTAAATAAATAAGAAATGTACGCCCTATATTTACCCATTAGCGTGTATTAAAGTGCAGCGAGTAATTGCTATCTTCCCGTTTGTTTAGAATCTAAACCTAAGATGTCGACAATGGAAAACTTGCACAGAATCTGATTTGACAAATAGCCTTTAGCACTAAATATAGTTCGTCAGACTGCAGAGAACAAAATTGAGTTTTATTCCGTAAATTTAAAATGCAATTTAAGCGGTAAATGGCTCATGCGTATTCCATAAATAATTACTGCCAAAGTTTATTCACCGCGACAAAAACAAAATGTACGAAACGTATTGGAAAAATGCAGACTGAAAGTAAATTAATGCATGTACATAAAGTACACACATGAAGGAAGAAGACGAAACCCCGGTTCAAGTCTGAAAATGCTAATAGACCTTAATTACATTTTTATTTAAAATGCGTAATTGGTGACTCGAACTAAACACTGCATATTATATTAAGGGTCTTCCAAACGAAGAGGTTCTCAAAAAAATACAAGCAACAAATTTCTATTAAAAGTAAACCGAAAAGTCTTTAGAAGGTTGTGTACCTTTATAACCTGGCCAATGTTCGGTGAAATCCAAAGCCCCCTTTAAGAGAGTATGCACTTAACCTTCTGATTAATGCGGTGTCCGCTCAACCAAAACCTTGACAGCCGAATAGTGAACGCTACTACGTCAGCCGAAGCCAAGATCGTGACTTAGAGGTTTTTAAAACGAAATTCCGATTTGCAGAGTAGTTTGCAGGAAAACCTTTCAAAGGCTGCGAGAAAAATCTTTGCAGAATTGCATAAAATGGCTTTTCTTGCTTTCCCACTTATATGGTTTTACGTAAACACTGGTCGCAAGCTGTAAATCCTGTTGCCACTGCTCAACAAGTGACCAAAAAGCGACAGTTCATGTGTAGTCCAGCCGGAAAAGCAACCAACCAACCTGTTTGATTCTCCAAATAAAGACACGCCGCTCTGCTTCTTAGACTTGCACTTTTCTTAGGAAAACCCGAAATCGTTGTTTGTAACACTGTTACTGTGGAGGAGTGCCAAGAGCACACGTCCGCACGCTAGAGGAACTCGATGTGAACTGACAAAACTTTCGCATATTTGCCAAAACGAAAACAAATCGATTAAGACGGACGGGCCGGCGGCGTCAGAGCTTTTTCCCGTTGTCGTGTGCATTTCGTGGCTATTTCTCCCGGCCTCCGAGATTAGCGGCATGCACGTAGCCCAATCTGGTGCCAATCTGCGGTCCCAATCTAATGTCAATTGCAAACATCTGCGTAGGAATCATCATCGTCGTAACTGACACCAACTACCAGCGCTTAACTCCGGATTCAATTACATGCGGAATAAGCCGGTGGGGGATTTGTTAGTCTGTTTTGGTAAACATTGCAATTCTCAGAGAGTAAAAATAGGGGGCCAGGCCCGCAGAGTAGATAGCCGCCGGAAGGTTTAGCCTTCGCACTTTGGATCCCAGCGGTGGGTCAGGCCTGCTTTAACCCAATCTAATCGATGTATTTTGGTTTTGCCGGCATCAGCTTCCTCTGATAATGTGTTACCTGCCGTAAATACACCTGGCCTTCTCATAATCTGTTTTTAGTTATTTTTGCGGTTCTCGTACTTTGGCCGGTCCAAACCAGTTAGCAAGATCAACGTACACGGCTTTGGGCCAATATTTTTACATATTCCACTAAAACCCAACAAACACAAGACTCTTTTGCATAATGTTTCTTTGGTTTTGAATAGCTGAAGATTAGATTCAAAGTAGACACGCGAAACTTTGTAGATTTAAATTCAATATAAATTTCTTATTTATATTCCTGCGATAGATGGCAGAAGCTTTATAACCTTTGAGCAAAAGTATTCACGCTATAAGTCATTGTGAGGTTAAGACCTTGACTTTGGTTCAGAATCTCAGAATCAAGAAATCTTTCCATCCACGTACCAAATACCGTGTTTTTTCTAATCAAAAAATATACATATATGTATGTATGTACATTTACCTATTAATGTAGGCTATATGTTCTTTATAGTGCGCAGTTGAAAGATGAGCCTCTTTATCTGTACAATTGTGTGCATTTACCTCATACGATGAATTAATCACCCAAACGAATGGCAATCTCTTAGTAATGGCCTACGTAGAATTCCTCTGGACGTCAATTGGAAAAGAGTACAACGTTGCATTTCATTCAAATATAATTCAAAAAGGTTACCTAGTCTCAAGGACCGAAGCATTGAATACTCTTAGTTAATCATATTCAAAACGGTGATTAATTATGACTGAACTTGGAAGAGCGTATAAAACTTGTCTGGTAGTAGAGAAGTAGATCACGGTTGCGGACTCTTCACAATGCTTACTTATCGAGATTGCACAAAATGGTACTATCTTTACAGAATAGTGCCTAAAAATACGCAAATACAATATAATTATCTACATATACATACTATGTATATAGTTTTGGTTACTGCTTAAGTTAATATTTGAATAAGCAACTCGTTTTCCGTGACAAGATTATCAAGACGAAATGTGTATCACTATCCAAGGTTTATAATCGAATTCCGTTTAGATAATTTGAAATAATTCACTCAAATAGGATTTTCCTGAAAATTCTGGAATACAGCACAAGTTAAAGTCGGATTACCAGCTACAGCTCTAAACTTTAAAGGGTATTAATATGATCTGTATTACATTCATAAACGCCTGATGCGATGCCAAATGCCATTGAAAGGGTTAAATGAGGCGTGACGTCACTGGGGCGTGCGATGACATGTAAACCATTTTCGGTGCATTGCATTAAGCTTATGGAATAATAAACTATTTAATAAATTTCCATTAACTGCTAATCGGCAATATTGCTAATCAGTTGCAAGCGCACAACGCAGCAATAAAAAGACGCCGGCAGCACAGACTGATTCACGATAACGCTAATGCCAATAATTGCTTAAAGTAGTTAAGAGTGTTGTTCTTATCTCGATTAACTATATTTCACTACTACGACTTACCTAAATGATCTGCAATCCTTAAAGTTAGTAAAAATATACAAATAATTTCTCCAGCAAAAGAACTTTTTTCTATTTATAGAGATGACAAAGAAAACTAATGATGAGTCAGATAAATATCGGATGCGTGTTTAATCGATATCTTCTTATAACGTGGCGGTAAATTTGTTTTTCAAATGTTTTGCAATCATTCATT
>JAEIIF010045830.1:0-11034 GCA_018874455.1 Drosophila trapezifrons
GTAATTTTTTTTGCGCGCTTCCGTTTCCGTTTGCCGTTGCCATTGCCATCGACGCTACTGTCTGGGCTTGGAACGGTGCCAGCGCCCGACTTTTATTGCTCGGACGGAGTGGAACGGCGGGGATGCATTTATAGAGTCATTCAGCCTGCATCCTGCCATTGAATGGCCGCCAAGAGAGCGGCCATCTGGCAACAGTTGGCATTGACCACATTAGCGTGTCTGTTGACAAACGAGTTATGCCTCCCCGCCTGCCCCACGGCCAGGTGCAACAAGTTGTGCTTTCACCCGCCGCAGAATGAATTTAATTTGCTAATTTGTATGGCTTGTTCTCGGCCAGATACTTGTATCTCGGGGCGAGTTTCAATTATTTTGAGCAATATTTGACATCTTCAATTACCACAACCAGCAGCAGGCCACCCGCTGGGAGCAGTTAATAAAATATAAAGTGCTTTCAAGCTACTCGGTCGCTGCCAAAGGGTTTTCCCGGAAAATATCGAACAATTTTCACTTTTGCTCTTTTATCTGTCTGCAGCAGCGACAGTAGCAGCAGCAGCAGCTGCAGCAGCGAGAATTCATCGCTTAAATTCGATTTTGGAGCACTCGGGCGCCCGCTTTAATATGCGAGCGGACGGAGGACTCCGCTCGATCAAGATGATTTATTTTGTAACGCAGAATTCCCCAACTAAATGGCACGCAGAGTGCACTTAAAGTGAGGACGCTTTATCAGCCCGCACAGCTCGGGCCCAGCCAGGGCACAGCTAACCCAAATAGTCTTAGAGACAGCTCTGGTTCATGCAAAATCAGAGGCAAACTTTTTATGGCCAAAATGGAGCAAGGCCGGCAACGGAGAGGAGTGGAAGTGGCAAGGATGTCGTCGTCTTGCGCCTGCATAGGCGACATTTGGAAACTTTTATTTGAAGAGAGCGCGCGTGTGAGCTTAAGACACTTTCAGCGCAATCCATCATTAGGACGGAGGAGCCGCAGGAGGCGCTGGCAGCAGCTGCATCCTGCATCCTGCATCCTGTATCCTGTGGCAACCAGCAACCAGCAACCCAGCTCGATTCGCTTTCGCAGCGACAATATTTTTCAATTTTCCGCAGCAATCGAGCGAGCGTTGATAACAAACTAATGTTGAGTGCAGTTAAGTTGTTGCTGCTGTGGCTGAAACAGACAGCAAACACTGCTGAAAGCTGCTGCCGAGCTGGGGCTTCTGAGAAATGAAAGGCAGCGGGCTATCGGACCGCCATCGCGAGCTTGGGCTCATTTTTCCAGCTCAGAACTGAATGGCTGCCCTACTCGGAAAACTCGCAGCGATGGCCTTATCAATGTAATGGCAATCAGCGAATTTCCATTTGCATGGCGAGCTGAACACTCTTACTTGGAGTTCGGTATCTCTTAAGTCGAGATTCGATTATCTAATTTATGGAAATTATACTGAGAAACTAAGCTATTCTTCTTGTTTTAAAAGTAAATAATGTGCAATTAAATAAATTCCCCTCATTTCCTAGACCTCATTCAAAGTATCAAGTACTTCCTGCGCACTCGGTTAACTTTTGAAGCTGCACTGAATTATTCGATTAAAGTCTGCTGCAAAATAGTCCGCATAACTGAATTTTAAATGCGAACATTAATTGCGTTGCCCAATCAATGATGTAAGAGTGCATTTCACTTGCAGTACTCGTACATGTGTTCGATTCACACTCGGTTAATGTTATTTTAATTAAAAAGGAAATTCAAAATATATACGTATTCATTCCGCATATATTCCTCTCCCCATACACGCATATATGGCCGCCATTCAGGCGATTTAAAAACAGACTGGCGGCCGGCAGTTAACCGTTGGAAAACAATGAGCGTGAAATGGCGGACGGGCTAGCTGACCACAAGCTCATCATCGTCGGCGGCGGAGGAGGAAGAGCAGAGAGCGCCGGACAAGCCACGGAATTGCGTTGGCCGGCGTTGTTGTTACTGTTACTCTTGATGGGATCCGGTGCCGGAGCCGGAGCCGGAGCAGGGCGTCGTGTTTATTAATGAGCTGGCAGCGCTCCATCTGCCACATGCAGCGCGCTTGTCAGAGCCGGAGCTGGAGCTGGAGCTGGAGACGGAGCATCGTCCTGATTGTCGTCCGCCCACGACATCCTTATCCGGCCGTATTTAAATCAGTGGCCCGGGATAATCACAATCAAAATGTATGCAAATTGAGGATGGGGTAAGAGCTGGGAAGCTCGTAAAGCTCGAAACCATCCAATTTAACAGATTTTTCCGCCTGTATGTTGCGGCCGCCAGTTGATGAAGTGTCGGGCTGGATGCAGCTCGCAAGGATGCGACTCCGAGACTCCGCATCCGACTCTGACGCCATATCCCTCATCCATATGTGCGCTTGCATGGAAATTAATTAACGGGCGTTAAGCTGGATGGGAAATTAATTGAGGCAACTTAATGGCGAATATTCGCAATTAAAATACCCATGGGAACAGGTGCAATTGAATGCGATCAACTACTGGGGAATAAATTATGCTAAGCCATGGTCACTACTAGGAGCCGTCGACGCCTCATTACCAGGGGAATCCTACACGCGTAGGGAATCCTTGCCAACTGCACAAACACAGATAAAGTTTGCCGGCGCGAAGAGCCGCGCTTGTTGGTCTTTGCCTTTCGACTGCACTTTAAGCACCGAAGTTCGTTAATGCGTGTACGTGAGCGCTGTTCAGATTCCGGATTCCGGAGCCCGGATCCCGGCAAGCGGCCCATCAACTAGCATCTCTGGTCGGATTAGGATCCAAAGTTCGCGCTGCTCGCAGGAACAACAAGCACAGGACGAAGCGGTGTCTGTTTCCATTTGCGTTTGGGGGCAAATGTCGGAAATCTCGTAATACTCGCAGCGAATGCAACACAAACACACGATTCAAATTTCGCCACTCACACCTGAACACACACACAGCTCATTATTAATGTGCAAACTTCGATGGCTCGGCCCTCCGGCGCCTCACCAGGCCTTACGTAACCCGTGCGGAGCGGCATCATTGTTGCGTCCCAGCTAATGATAGGGGGGCTGCCACTCCGCCGGGGCAGCATTAATAAATTCCGCACGTACTGAGCCCTCCGTATAAATCTGTTTCAAGCATATCCTTGAAAATTGCAATTGCAAAGCAGCAGTTGCCGCAGTGGTGCGAAAAAGAGGAACAGCCAAGCCAGGCCAAGTCAGGACAGGACAGGCAGCAAAAAAGTGGCACGGCCTGGCGGAGGTGGGTGGGTGGCGGCCCCCGAGCGGGACTTGACGGGGGTGGACTTAGCTCCAAAGCCAGCACAAATACCTTCCAGGCAGCGAAGAAACAAAAAGCGAACTTTGCATAGGCTTCCAGGCAACGAAGGAAGACGAGCCGACTCCGAGCTCCGAGTCCGAGTCCCTTTGGGGACCTGCCCCACGCAAGCAACTATTACAGCCAGGCGGGCCCACGAGCTCCTCTGGATAAGGCAGCGGATAAAAAGGCCCTCGGAGGGGCAATGTTTTCTACTGACAACTGCAACAGTTTGCGCTCTCTTCCAGCGCCTGCGCACATCCCATCACGGGTCCTCCGAGCAGCAACAGGCTGAAGGAGCAGCAGCCCCACAACAGTTGCCAGCTGCACGGACGTGGGGGGAGCGCAATCGGAATGGCAATGCGGGCTCTGCATTTTTATGGGCTAGACAAAGCCCATCAGACCATCAGGCCATCTGCAAGCTGGCCACTCATTTTCCCTGCACCAATGGCCTCTTCATCAGATTCCCGTCCAGAGAGTAACGTAATTCACTGTAAAAATAGTTTAAGGCCATGGAAATACTTTTAATAACACCTTGCTCTCTATCTGGAATGCTTTCTATAAGATATTAGTTAACAAATGCAGAATCTGAATTAAAATAACAATCCTTTGCTCTTCTAAAGAATGTATACCCCTCCTTTAGCGATTTTTTCCTACATATAAACTGTAATGTTTTATCAGCATGATTTTTTATCGATTAACAATTTTAGGGTACTTTTCTTCAGTGGTTCTTTGGGTTTTCGAGCCACCGGGAATTTCTATTATCGCACTCCATAGATATTTTATTGTCTGTCGGAGCCTGCACTCTTCCCGATGGCTCCTGATAAAGTGCTTGATAAATGAATCGACCAACTTAAGCGCAACGGAGGCGGCGCTAAGTAAACTCGACTAAACTTTCGAATAAAACGGGATATTATGCACCAGCACAGAGTGTCCTCCGTCTTCTTGGAACTCTGCCACTTCGCCACGCCATCGACTCCAGCTCGGATCCTCTGTCCTGGGATTCCCGTGCCAGCTGCTGTGCTTATTTAAAATTTATGAAAACGCATCATCTGCACAGCACGTTCCATTATTTGCCAGATAACTCAGCACCGGGCGGCGGCAAATAGCACGCGGAGCACGCGCCCAAGGACCCGGCGAGGTCCTCACCTGGCCACCAGCGCCCACCTGCCCATGTGAGCTTAAGCGTATAAGGATGTGAGTATGTGACGATGCGAGGATGAGTGTGCCGTACAAACAAACAGTGGACATTTTTCAGGAGGTTTCGACGACGACCAGCAGCTAGCTAGAAAGCAGCAGCATCCTTGCAGGATTTATGTGCGTAATGTGAAAAATTTGAAGCAGCAAACGCTGTAAATTCATGTGGCACCCACTCGCCCATGTGAGCATGTCCAAGGATATTTGTGTTTAACCAAGCATAATCCTATTAAATGTGACAGGGGACGACAATTGGCTGGATTTTTGGCCACGACAGGGCCGCTCTCAGCTCTCAGCTCGTAGCTCGCAGCTCGCAGCTCGTTCCCTGCATTGTCAGACCACTGGAGTGTATTAAAATATGACAAACTGTTTTTGTTTTCTGCTGGAGCCCCACGTAAACAACGTGGTAGTAATGCCGCCTGGGTTTGTGCGGGCGCCACGCCACCCACGGAAATGAGATTTTGATTAATGCGCAGTGCATTGGTTGGCTGCTGGTGGGGATTCCCCTCTGTCCGTGTCCAGCCTCCGGGTCCTGCATCTATCCCTGTTGCTGCATTAGCGTCATCGCTGCACATGAAGGACTGACTGGCTGGCAGGCCACTGAAATGCAAATGCAACGGGAAATGCAACGGGAAATGCATCGGGAAATGCACTAAAAGAAACCTTCATTTCAGAAAATAAACAACATAAGCCTTTATGAATTATTGTATTATTATATTGTATATTTATGTAATTTATAAAAATAAATATCTCTACGAGTAGCAGGCTTAAAAAATGACTATTCATTTGAGTAACTTCCTATAACTTTTAAAAGTCTTTCCGTAGTGATTTTATTCTTATTTCTAAACTACCAAAATATGATTTTTTCAAAGTTAATGCCACTCCTCCCTGATTAGTTCCAATGCGAGTTCCGTTCGAGTGCAGGAGAGGATGGAAAAGCCGGCGGGCGGTCAAGGGCGCCGACATGGGAATGTTGCATTCATTTGTCTTCCTCAGGCGCCTGCCAGGAGCAGCAGCATTGCACTTGCACATGCAACATGCAGCACGCATCGCGCCATCTACGTCTACATCGGCGGCAACAGGAGCCGGAGCAGGAGCAAGGGCATTCAGCATAGCTTAATTCAATTGGTGGGCATTAAATATTTAAGACGCTGACGCAAGTGCATACCGATGTAAGTATCTCATAGCTGCGCACTCTAAATCGTATTATGCACAGTGCAGCAGGCAGGGGAACGTGAGCGGAGCCTGGCGATTCCGGAGGAAACTGGTTGCTTCTGTTCCTGCTCCTGCTCCTTGCTGAGCGAATTCTAACGATTTTCACATTAGCAGGCGGACCTGGCACGCCGCTGGCAGCTGTCTATCCATCTGACTACCTCAACGGGCGACGCCGGAAGACGTTTGTTGTGCGTCCTAGTTGCAGAACTGGCTCTCGTCCTGTATCCTCCGCTATCTGCCATCTCGGCGTGGCAACCTCTTCCGCTCCGTCACAGGAACATGTACGCTGTGCGTCTACTTCTTGTTCAATGCGAACCAAAGATAAATGTGCTTCCATGCCGATTCCAGGGCTTTAACAATATTTCAAAATTCCAGCGTTATGTCAATTATATTTAGGTTTATCTGTAATAAAATTCCCTTACCTGACAACAATATTTATAGGTTGTTATTTTGTTGCTGGCTCGGGGAATTCAGCAGTACTCCATTTCCATTTTTCACTCCATTTTAAGCCGGCCAAAAATAGCTACTGCCGGCGCTGTTTATAGAAATGGATTACTTCCCCGCAGAGCCACTTTACGTAATTACACGCCCACGGCGGAATGATGACAGAAAAATCTGCTCACAGCAATGTACTCGCCCACACAATGCCGCTAAATTAAAGCCTCTCTTTCGAGAATAAAATTTCTGTTTTTTTTTTTTTAATAAAAATGCATACAATTTGTTTATTTTCATTCGCATCCTTTCAGAAAAAGTCGAATTTACACACTAAATATCATCATAGGTAGTAGGTATTACATAAAATTGCTTGTAAATATTTTTACATTTGTATAAAAGTGGAAACTGAAATCGCCAGAGGACATTTGTCATAGTTGTGTGCTTATGCATTGTGTTACATTCTACGGATTACAACTGGACGCACTTACACACGCTAACTACATTATTTACGATTATTTGATTTATGTTCTCCACTCGAGTGTGGCCCGCTCTTTTCGTTTCGGATTGGGTTTAGTTTCCGGGGTTTGCTTATGGCTAGAACTAGGGAGAGGAGCCCCCAAATGCGGGCAGTCGGAATGCTTAGAGTTGGTAGAGATGGTTCCCCGTGAATACTTCGGCCGGCATTTGCATTTGCTCCTACTTTTTGTGCTAGAACATAAAACGTAAATTTAATTTGCGGAAATTAAGCGAAGCCCATTCGGAAAGGGTGAGGGGAAAAACCAGATGCTTTATGCAAATGATAGTTAAATGCAAACAAAGTGAAATTATTTAATTCAATTAAATAAGATTTTTGTTTTTTGTCTCTCGTTTTCTCGTTTTGTTTCGTTCCTGACGTTGTTGGCGTTAATTTAATTCTGATGGGCTTGGGTGGCGATGTGTGCTGTTGTTGTTGCCGCCGCTTCTTTGTGGTTGCTGCCGGACAACATTAAATGTACAGTTACCGTCGAACGCTCTCCTCGTCCCGATTGGTTTTTAATTTGCAATGAAAATATTTTGTTTTAATGCGCACACACTTTTATGATTAGTAACAAATGGGTTTGTAAATGCAGGGGACACGTTATTTGCACAAATAATTAAAATTATCAATGCATATGCGGATATATACATACATATGTATACAATTAGTGGCTATATTAAAGGGGACCTTAGGCTCGCAGGACGCTGATATGTGTCTGTGTGAGTCCGTCTGTCCGTCTGTCCGCCTGGGAGTGTGCGTGTTAGGTTTCGTTCGGTTGTTTGCTTGGATCACATACCCACCACACGGCGTATACGCAATGTCGGCGCTCTATCCTACTTCCTGGCGGCAGCTGCTGCCTACTTCTTTTTGCCCTTTCGCTTGTTCTTGCTGCGGTTATTGTTGCCGCCGCTGTTGCCGCTGCGGTTGCCCTGCTTGCTAGTCTCCGCTGGCCTGGGAATGCCGCTGGTCACGATGTTGGACACAGTCCGCGTGGTGGTCACCACACTGCTGCTCGGCTCGTTGTCCGCCGCACTCACAGCCTCCGTGGTGGTGGTGGTGGTCGTAATGGTCTCACCCTGCTGCCGGTCGAAGATCTGGCGCTCCGCCTCGCCGCCGCTCAGCAGCCGGTTGAATATAGCCTCCCCGGACTCGCCCTTCTGCTTCTTCTGCTTCTTGACCACCTCGGTGACGGTGACCACGGCGGTGCTGTCGCTCGCAGCGGGCAGCGTGTAGGTGCGCTGCGTCTCGACCACTGTGCCGCCGTCGGCGCTGAGCAAATCCTCGACAGACTTGCGCAGCTGCTTTGAGATCTCGGCCAGGGCGCGCTGCTCGGCCTGCAGTTGGGCCAGGGTATCGGCCCCGCAGGAAGGCGTTTCCTCCGGCTCTTCCCTCGCGGACTCCGACACCTTTTCCGCTTCCTTCGGCTCCTCCTCCTCCTCTTCCTTCTCCTCCGCCTGCTGCTGGATGGCCGTGTAGGTCTGTGACTTCTGCAGCTTGCTGCCCGCGGCCAGCGTATTGAGATTCTCGATCACCTGGGCGCCCTGCACATAGGTGACATTCAGCTGCTCCGAGGCATTGTCCTCCTCGTCGGAGTCGTCGCTGTCCTCGTCGGAGGAGTCGCTGCTCTCCTCCTCGTCATCGTCCTCCTCATCGTCGTCCGACAACTGACCAGCCAATTTAGCAATGATTGTGTTGCGGTTGCTGTCCTTTATCAGCTCCTCGAGCAGCTGCTGATTGCCGTTCTTGGCATCGTCCTGCTCATTAGCCGCGCGGCTCGTGACCGTGGCCGCGCCAAAGTCAACCACATCGTCCATGGCATCGCCGTAGGCGCTCTCCTCCTCGTCGTCCCGCTCGTCGTCTCGCGCGTCGCCATAGGCACTGCTGCCCTCCTCCTCCTCGTCGTCCTCCTCGAGGCTCTTCTGCAAATTCAATTTGACGCGCTCGTTCTCCAGCAGCTCCTCGAGCACGGTTTTCATTTTCGCATTTAATGACAGCTCAGACCTGCCGCCGGCGGCGGCGGCGGGCAGAACGAAGGTTTCGCTGCGCAGCACGGCCACCGCGCCCTGCTCGAACTCGTCCTCGTCCTGGTCGAAGGGAGCGCCGCCGCTCACGTGGATGGTGCGCGCACTGCCGTCGCCTCCGATGACGGGATTCAGCACCTCGACGATGGTCGTCTCCTTGGCCAGCGTCTGGTGGAGCGAAAGGGGCGTGGGCTTGATGCGCACCTTGCCGGAGCCGACGCTCTCAATGGACGACGGGCCGTAGGCGTCGGAGTCGTGCCGCAGGAACAGCTTTTCGTTGTTCGCCTGCACGGTCACAATGGAGGCGGTGTCCTCTTCCTCCTCGTCTTCGTCAAAGTCATCCTCCTCGTCGTCGTCGATGTCATCCTCTTCGTCCTCGAAATCATCCGCCTCGAGCTGCAGTTCCAGCGGCGGCTGCGTGTCGTCTAGCGTGCCCTCCTCCTCCGGTTCGGGCACCTGGAGCTCCAAGGAAATGATGCGCTCCTTGCATGTCTCCACCTAAGTGTAGATGAGGCGGATACGTTGTGCATTCGGTTTGCCAGCACACTAACTACTAATGGAAGCAACGGAAATAGCGGAGGGCGGAACAGCGGGCGCAGGCAGCCACAACCAGAGATGTGTGTATGCTCGCTCAAAGCGCTTACAGCTAATTTATACAGCGAAATGGAAAATGAACAGCTTGGCAGGTGAGTTGAGGTGAGAGCCAGGCCAAAAAGGAGTGAGTACAGATGCTACGGGCTACGGGCTACGGGCTACGGGTTATGGGTTACGGTGAACATACAAACAGGTGTTAGAGAACTTGTCGTTAGTAATTACAAGATGGGTGAACGTGCAAAAGTTTAGGGGTTCGACTTGATCTGATCACGACCTAGGCAAATTTTGAGACGCCCGGCCAGCGGGCTAGGCACGCACCCGGGCTGCCTTGTCGTATACGTGATATGAGGCAAATTGACAAACGACAGAAAGGAAAATTGCCTGCATTCTCATCATGTAGGAGGCGGATAAAAGAGTCCCGGTCCCGGGCAGGACGATAAGCTGAAACTAAACTGCAGCTGCTGCTCCTGCTGCTGACAGGCGACGCTCCATGCTATCCGAGAACAGAGGCTGCTCCTGCGGCCTCCTGCGGCGCTTTCAATGCAACGGGGTCAGCCTCCGGACAGGAGGCTTTGCTGTGCAGCCAAGCCTAGTTTTTGCTCTCGAATTACCCAGAACGAGACCGCAGCCAGACTCGGATTCAGAATCAGATACCAAGGCTTCGGTTGCACTGGCGCCTGCCACTACAGACTGCAGTTCCTGAGCCAGGGCCCAGGGGCGGCGGTCTTCGTGCTGTTGACATTCTTCCGAAATGCGGATGGCAATTCCTTCCGTTCCATTCCGTTTGCAAATTGAAAACCATGCCAAGCGCCGAGCGCCGCGCTGCCATCCGAAACACGTGCCCGCAGAATAACAATAGCGCATAAAATGCTTTGCGTGTTGCTTGCTGGCTTGTTTGTTTTTATTTGCATTCTTTTTATAAGTATATATTTTGAAACTCATTAAAACGATGCTGCCGCAAACAAAAATCAACAAGAACAAGAACGAGAACAACAAAAACAAAGAGGCACAAAAACTTTTGCTTTAATTTTAATGGACTCGGCCATAAAAAGGCGGAGCGGAGCGTCATTATAATGCGTTTGCATACTAAAAATTGTATCCAGAATCAGGCCCCCAAATGGGGGTCGACGACGTCGTCGTTATTTTATAGACACGTGACAACAACAAACCCTAAAAACACAGACAATGAAACTCTTTTGAGGGCGCGGCCTTAAAACCGCGACACTCGAACGGCCGCAATAACTGGAAATCATTTCTGGCGGCGTCGCGAACCTTTACCTTTACCTTTTGCGCGTAGGTGGCTCGCACAAAGTGGCTTATTGTCCTTTTTATGCGCTGCACTTCAGCCAGCTTTAGGATTGGATGGAGCAGGCAGAGTGTGCTTGGGCTTGGGCTTGGGCGTGGTTGTGGTCGGAGCGTGGAGCACCTGGTGGCGTAAGCCGCCGAAATGTCAACAAAATCCCCTTGGCAACTGAGTGCTCGGTGGATATTAAAATTTGTTTTACTCAACAACTGTCGCGAAAGGAGTTCCCAGGACCACGACGGAATGCCCTCCCTGACAGACCATAACAATGATGAGCTCTATAAAATAATTAAGACTGTGCCGGAGATGTTTGCTTTGTACAATGAGAGACGGCGAGTGAATCGAGTGGCTCCTCGAGTGCTTTATGGCGGGTGCATTAAATGTTTGGAGGGTGCAACCGGATATATACGGACTACGAGGGGCGCAACAACTTAAACGGAAGTGATTACGGCT
>JAEIIF010045867.1:0-21101 GCA_018874455.1 Drosophila trapezifrons
GCTTTTCGTGATTCTCGTGCGATAGTTGGAAAAAGTAGCGTAGTGGAAAAATACCCTAAGAAAACATCGATAGTATACAAAGCCTCGAAATTAAACAATTTATCGATAACAGTAGTGATTTTACCGATTACATATCGATCTTGTTGCAGCTCTAGTCTAAATGGAATGAGAGTCACCCGGAAAACTCTTCCTAATCACCGCCTTTGTGTGGTCCGGTGATTCACTCTCAGCGGGAGACCTTGCCATGTCCCCAGTTTCCCAACCCATTGCGTCCCCCCATTACCCCATTATGCATTTTGTTTGCTTAATCGACGAAAACTTAAGCAAATCAAAGTAAAAACTCCTCAACTTAAGTCGCAATTAGCTAACAATGCCTGTACTTAGTAGAACCCATTTATTGTATAAATATATCCGTACTGTCCAGAGCCCAAAATGTTTGTAATTGCGAAGCATCTCATAAGCGAGTAGAGAACTGTACTGCTAAACTAAACTAATAAACTGATAAATACCTATGAATAACTATGAATTTGTATTGTAGTATTATCGTTAAATACATTATATTTTATATGTTATAAATAAAAACTGTATCAAATGCAACCTAATTATTTGTACGTAATAAAGACACATTTATTTTCGTGTGCACAGCTGCTAGAAGCATTCGAAGAAGTGTATATTCATTCGTTATTTATTATTTTGCATCTGCTTGGCATTTATTTTTGTGTAGAGGCGATCCGTCGAAGCGTGTCTTGTGGCCTAAACACAATTTGTCAAATAAATTGACGCAAATCAAAATGTTGGACCGATCACCATTAATTATAAATTGGGGAGATGGGAAAAAGTATTCGCCGCAAAATGATTGTGATGTGAGGTAATTCCTTAGCTGTGCTGTGGCTTTTATGATTGATTTGATGGCGAACAAAGGCAGTGAAGCATATATAAAAAAAAAAAGCGAGCTTAAAAGATACAATCATACCCTACAGAGAAAGGCATGAGGCATTTTAGCTATCAGTACATTGAACCTTGGACGTTGCAACTTGTTGCAATCACCAGCAGCCGCCACACTGCAATAATAAATAACAAAAACAAGCCTTTATCAAGTGTCTCTCGAGTTGAATGGGCCACTCTATGGATTAATGCAGGCATTGGATATAGGGAGTTCCGGGAAAAATTTCCACTCTATTGCAATTAAACTACAGAATTGGCCAGATGCCCACTCACGCACTTGAACTTGGCAACCTTAACTTGGCCTAATTGGCTTTTGTTTTGGCTTGGTTTAGTTTCTGCCTTTTGACGATTGCCAAATTCCGCCAAATAAAGAAAAATGACTGTATATCATATGCTAATTTTAACATTTTCACTATAGTTTCAAATATATACATACATAGATATTTTTCAGCGCATGCAAAATCAAAATGTCAATAAAACGACGCAAATAAGCAAATAACCAGAGGCGGCGAACACAGCCAATAAAATATTATAAATTGGCATTCATTATTGGAGATTCTATGGCGTCACACCTTTTTCGGTTTGTTTGCGGAAGAATTCTTTACCTTTGTGGAGGAATTCTACCTTTTGAGAACCCTTTGCATCAGCGGTTAATCAAATTATCGTTGCTCTTTGTTTTTCCGTGTTTCAGCTTGCTTTTACCCACTTTTTTACGTGTTTTATCAATTTATTTTTCGGATGATTCATTTCGAGAGTGGTTGGTATTCGAATTCATTGATAGCCTCTGTATGACACATGCTGAAATTCAACAGAAACCAAGTGTGAAAGAGTGGAGAGTCCTCAAGGTTGGCTTATATTTATGTTTTAAATTATCATAATTACTAAATTACAGATAATACAACTCAATTAATCAAAGGTACTTCCCTAAGAAATTGGGTCAAAAAGTCTAACAAACATAAGCCGAAATTCCTAAACATTGCATAAACCCTTACAATAAATAATCCAGATAAGCAGAGTTGGTGAACTTCACCCCAAAAGTGTGCCTTTACGGTTACAATAAACACAAGCCAACTTTAAAGATAAGTTTGGTTGATAAAAAACGTTTTTTTTTTATCGATATTCCCCAGTCGCGCCATAACTTATGCTGAAAGCATGTGTAAACACAGGAATTAAGTATTCGCCTTGCACTGACACTTCGGGGAATGTAAACAAAAACCGAGTGCAGGGGCGTCGATCAGAATGGATGCCACTCCCCATATCGGTAGCAAACTTATTTGCTTCTTATCTTTCCCTGGAACTGAGAGTGCTAAGAGTACTGAGAGAAAAATGGGGAACTAAATTAGGAATTTTTAGCTTTGTATGTAATAAACCAAGAAGGGTACTCTTATAAAAATTTGTTATATAAGCTAAAAGTCCCTAAAATACCTACTTTATTTAGGACTCCCCCTATGTAATCAATATTTCAAGGGAAAAATTTAAGTTCTTTCACTAAAATAAACTCTTGAATGATATTATCAATCTTTTATTGTCCCAAATTATATAAAGAAGTTTATCTTTAGTACAAAATTTTATAAAGTTCATATCAACTTAGAACTCCCCCTATGTAATCAATATTACATGAAACAAATTAAAGTTCTTTAACTGGAGTAAACTCTTGAATGATATTATCGATCTTTTATTGTCCCAAATGATGATAATATGTTTATCTTTAACACAAAATGTTATAAAGTTCATATCAACTTAAAACTCCCCCCTATGTAATCAATATTTCAAGGGAAAAATTAAGGTTCTTTCACTAGAATAAACTCTAGAACGATATTATCAATATTTTATTGTCCCAAATGATATAAATAAGTTTATCTTTAATACAAAATGTTATAGAGTTCATATCAACTTAGGACTCCCCCTATGTAATCAATATTTCAAGGGAAAAATTAAAGTTCTTTCACTAGAATAAACTCTTGAATGATATTATCGATATTTTATTGTCCCAAATGATATAAATAAGTTTATCATGATCACCAAGAGTTATAAAGTTGATATCAACCTAGGACTCTCCCTATGTAATCAATATTTCATGAACAAATTAAAGTTATTTCACTGGAGTAAACTCTTGATCGATCTTTTATTGTCCCAAATGACATAAATAAGTTTATCATTAACACAAAGAGTTATAAAGTTGGTATTAACTTAGGACTCGCCCTATGTAATCAATATTACATGAAACAAATTAAAGTTCTTTCACTAGAATAAACTCTAGAACGATATTATCAATCTTTTATTGTCCCAAATGATATAAATAAGTTTATCTTTAACACAAAATGTTATAAAGTTAATATCAACTTGATATTTGCTTAAATGTTGTATTTATTTTGCCATTTTTAACAATCCATTATCAGTTTTGGGAAGACCCACAGAGCTTCATGCCTTTATGGTTCTGTTTATTTATTGGTCTTATTTTTATGACCCTTTTTTCAGAGTGCACGCCCCTTATCTAATCGTATGACTCGCACTGTCTCCCGAGCTCAAGCTCTCCGGTCTAGCAAAAAAGGTGCGCAATTAGCCAAGCGGCGATTGGCAGTCGCCAGATTGGCATTGTGCTGGCAGCAGGCCCCTCGACCAAGTTCGCTTCCAGATACATTTGCGCTGCGCATCCATCGCGGGTCACTAATGGAGCGTACTTGGCACTGAGGCCTTCAGATTCACATTCAGATTTAGCGCTCGTCGAGGTGTGCCAGGGAAAATAATAGCTAATAGCGAGAACAAACAAAGCTAATAAATAGACGGCGGGATGGAAAAAGTAAAACTGGTAAAAGCTTTTCCCTGCTCTTCAAGGGGCCCTCTCTGTTGACAATCCAATTTAACCCTCTAACGGTGGCAGGTGCTTAGTCATCCGGTTGTTTGGGAACAACCCAGCCGATAAGGCCGCGACTGTTGACCATATTTGCGGCTATTCAAAATTTTGGTTAATTTCTTTATAAACGCGTTCATATTTGGGCCTGAAGCGTGGGAGTTCTTGGTCTCGAAAATATTTGGAAAGTGAATGTGTAATAACGATCGTGTCTCTCTCTATTTGGCATTTCAGGAATCGCTATCTTTGGCCCACTCGCTGTCGGACAAGCCGCTGCCACCGTCGCCCCTAATACCCACCAGCCTTGAGGGCGGCAAGGTCTCCGATCGCTTGAGCAAGCTCAAGTGCAACTCGGAGAACTGGAAGCAGCGGATAGGTGAGTCTGGGATCCCTCTAAACTAGGGTTGTGTATACTAATAACTCTTCCCGTTCTCAGAGCAAACCGATGCCAAGAAATTCACAGTCGCTGGCCGACTGCAAAAGAAGGCCCAATCCCCCGTGGAGCTGCAGTTCGAGCGTTCGCCCAACGATGCCGCCAAAAAGTGTCCCATGCTGAAGGTGCGCAGCGCCAACCAGCCGCAGCTGGGCCTGGCCAAGAGCCCCTCCATGATGGTGACCAGCGCTGCCTCGAAAACCATACTCCGTAGCCTGAGTGTTAATCCCGAGGAGGAGGTGCCCAGCCTGAGTCGCTCCAACAGCAGCAGCAGCTCGGATTCGGATGGAGAACGCACTTCACCGCAGAATGCCAAGCAGAACAAGGAACTGGCCAACACCAAGAGTGCGGCAGCTCCCACAAATGTGGGCGCCAGGATTCAGGTGCCACGTCTCGACGACAAGGAGACCTTCGAGAACTTCTTTGCCACCAAGCCCAAGCAGGAGGAGAGCGTGGAGCTGGAGATCAGCGCTTTTGATGACATCAAACCCACAGAACGGTGAGTAATGAGTAGAAGTTAAGGTGATGCTGGAGGCATTGGCCTGGCAAGAACAGTCATCACCATTTGAAGCTCATCGAAATTGAAATCAAAATTCTAAATTCTTCTTTTTCTTTGCTTTTCCCTTAGCTTGGTAAACAAGCGCCACGTACAGGGTCCTAAGGGACGCCGGGCTGCCCGCAATCCTCTCAAGAGTCTGGCTGCACGCGCGGACATCACCTCGGAGTACACGGAAATGAAGACGGGCGCAGCCGAACGGGAACTCAGACGCCTCAAGATGGAGTCATGTGAGTCAGGTTTACTCTCTCTTCTAGAACTCCTTACTAAATTCACTCTTTATCCTCTCTTAGTTGGCCAGAATACCAACCTAGCAGCAGAGGCCATTGCCGGCCTGGCCTCCATTGAGGACTTCAAGTCGGTGGCCCTGCGCTCCTCGTCGATTCCCCTGCAGCAGATGTGGCTGCCCCACAAGCCGGTGATGCTGCTGCATGTCAAGGGACGCACTCATGTCCAAACCCGTCTGGTGGAGCCCACTCACTCCTCGCTGAATCGCGGGGATTGCTTCATTTTGGTCGCCGGAGCCCAGCTGTTCCGCTATGTGGGCTCCTTTGCCAATGTCATTGAGATCTCGCGCAGCAAGAAGATCTGCGCTGCCATTGTGGAGAACAAGGATCTTGGCTGCACCGCCAGCCAGGAGGTGATCCTCACCGATGGCAAGTACATGAACGAGCGGCAGTGGCGTCAGTTCTGGAAGCTGCTGGGAAAGAAGGAGGATGACACCTCGGAGATATCGGAATGTGGCCATGCCGACGAGGACGATGTGTTCGAGAGCAGTCTGATCGAGACGAACAAGATCTACGAGTTCCATGACGACGGTCTCGTGCCGCTGGACAAGTACTGGGGCTGCATACCCAAGGTGGACATGCTGGACACGCGCAAGGTGCTGGTCTTTGACTTTGGCAGTGAGCTGTACGTGTGGAATGGCAAGAATGCCTCCTCGGATGCCAAGCGAGCGGCCATGCGGTTGGCGCAGGAGCACTTTGGTGCCGAGAATGGCGCGGACTATGCCGAGTGCTACTTGAACCCGCTGAACTACGTCTCCATTGTGGGTCGTCGTGAGAACACCAAGTATGCCAAGCGAACAGCTCAGCGTCCGGAGTGGTGTGTCCTCGGGAAGATCACCCAGAACATGGAGACGGTGCTGTTCAAGGAGAAGTTCAGCGACTGGCCGGAGCTGGAGCGCGAGGATCTGGAGAAGGATTACCTGGCCAACGGCGTCCATGTGGTGCGAGCTCTGAATGGCACCGCTCTGCACAAGGGCGAACCCTACGAGGAGCCGAATCTGGTGCTGGAGCAGTCGAACCTGGGACGTGGCAATTTCTACTACGACACCGATACGATGCGCCACTTCGATGTAATCACCAAATCCACGGACAAGTGGCAGATCCACGAGTTCAACTTCGATGCGGCCCCGGCCCGCGAGGATTACGGACACTTCTACTCCGCGGAGAGCTACATAGTGCGCTGGATCTATCAGATTTCGGTGACAGTGCGCGAGCTGAGTGGCAAGGTCTCGAACAGGAGCACTGTCGGTCGTGATAGGTGCGTCTACTTCACCTGGCAGGGCCAGGACTCGAGTGCCAATGAAAAGGGTGCAGCGGCTCTGCTCACCGTCGAGTTGGACAAGGAGAAGGGCGCCCAGTTGAGGGTGTCGCAGGGCGACGAATGCACAGCCTTTGTTCGTCTATTCCGCCAGCTGTGGCAGCACCGTGGACGCAAGGAGCAGTGCCTGGAGAGGCGCAGCCAGTGGCGGCTCTACCAACTCCAGGGCAACGTCACCGAGGAAACGCTTATCAAGGAAGTGGACTGCCAGTCGCGGCAACTGCGCTCTCGCAGCTCCATGCTCCTGATCCATGGCAGCCAGGGAAGCATAATCGTCTGGCATGGCTCGAAGAGTGCTCCACACACACGATCTGTGGCCTTGAAGGCTGCCCAAGATCTCGTAGAGCAGGTGCCCAAGGATCTGTTTAGCAGCGACAGGGCCAACCTCACAGAGCTGGAGGAAGGCTCCGAGAACGAGGAGTGCCAGAAGGCCTTGGGATTGACGGATCAAGCTGTTGATTATGGCAGCCTGCTGAAGTCCACCAAATCGTTCGATTACCAAATAAGGATCTTCAACTTCTCCAGCACCCAGGGCGTGTTCAAAGCCCTCGAGCTGAGCGATTCCCTGCGCTGCCAGGATCTGCAAAGTCCATATCCCTTTAGCCAGGGTCAGCTGTATAATGCCCGCCAGCCCACGATCTTTTTGCTGGACGATGGCGACGAGCTGTGGCTTTGGATGGGCTGGTGGCCACTAGAGGATGTGAAGAGTGAGTAGATTTTATATTTAATTATATTAATTTTATGTTATTAATAATATTTATCCTCTTGCCTCAGTAAACACCGATGAGCGAAGCAGTCCCACCAACGACAATCGGGCTGGAGTTAATCGCTGGATCTCAGAGAGACGTGCTGCCCTCGAGACAGCCGTCGCGTATTGGCGTGCCAAGCACGGCGAGAACGAGAAGGAGCCGTTCCACGGCGTCAAGGGTCAGGTGGTGTGGGCAGGCCTGGAGCCACTGGCCTTCAAGGCACTCTTTCCCGACTGGACAGAGCGGGCTGATGTGCGGGAGATCAACGAAGAGGTGAGTAGCCACAAAAACCTATGGAAATTTTATATTTTATACTGGTTATCCCTGCAGGATGGCCGCACGGATGCCCCCACCACCATAGGAGCAATGCTTGCACAAATGACACAGACCGAGTATCCGCTGGAGGTGCTCAAGGCACGACCCCTGCCCGAGGGCGTGGAGCCTACGCGGCTAGAGGTCTACCTAAACGCCGAGGACTTCCAGGTAGCGCTGGGCTGCGGTCGGGCGGAGTTCGAGCAGCTGCCCATCTGGAAGCAGACCAAGCTGAAGAAGGAGCGCGGGCTGTTCTAGGAGAGAGGCACAATGCAACCGAATAGACTTGAACACAATCACAAAACAATACAATTTTCTAAGCACTTTTTGTAGGCGGCGATGCTTTTGCAACGGGCACAGACAGATCGTATATCTAGATCGTATTCTACCTGCTAGGCCTCTATATAGTATAGCATATACACACACGTGCGCATATCCCTATGTACTCTCTATTTTACGCATATTACATAACCCTTATACATATGTATGCCTTTGCAATAAATTTCAAACTCGCTTCATTCGACATTAACTGTTCCGAGTCCCTCGATCTTACCTGTACATAATCTTAAGTTGAGTTGTTTTATCATTTTACCATTTACTTTTATATACCACTTACCATTATTTTATTTGATACTTTTAACGATTTAACGAAATTGCATTTGTTTAATCTCTGCAAACACCAAAAAAGAAAAGAAAAAACGCAACGAGCTCTCGTTATTTTATTGTTTTCAGTTCGATATCATTTTAATATTAGCTTTATTTGCCTAATTTAATATCGATGCCTATGTATTCGTGTTTTTATCATGTTAAAAACTATTGCGTATATTTAATTTTTATTAAATAACATTTTACTGTATTATTTGTGGTTTTTTTCTATTATTTTTGGTTTGGGAATGGGGCCATAACCTGTTAAACAGGCAATTGGCAATTTCTAGCTGGATGAGCATCACTGGTGCAAGTGGGGTGCGATTCGGGTCCGATGGCGCTCTATAGCCAAATAAGCATCTCTGATGCAAATGTACTTTCTAGCTAGATGAGCATCACTGATGGTAGAGAGAGGCCATTTGCTCGAAAAGTGCACTGTCATAGGGTTCCATGTACCAGGCGAACATAAATACTAAAAAGCAGGCGACTGCTTTGCGCTTTTATATAATATAACAGATTTGAGCTTCCTTTTGCCCTGGAAGGGCCAGTTTTAAGCAAGAGTTCCCAAAAAACTGTTATATTACGTTTAAGCGGAGAGAATGCGTTCTCTTTCTAATATTGCTGTTCGCCTGGTACATGAGACCCCGTGCAGAGGGTTTTTCTCTTCATATTTCTCATATCAATGAGAATGAAATACCAGGCGAACAGAAATGGCAGCTGGTATTCGCTGTACTCTTTCCCTAACTAAAATATAACAGTTACATAGGGCTCTCCTGCGTAAAACTGTTATATTAACTTGAAGTGCACAAGAAGTCGTTCTCTTTCTAATACAGCTGTTCGCCTGGTACATGAGCCCCGGTACAGAGGATTTTTGCCTTAAAATTTCTGATATCAGGGAGAATATAATACCAGGCTAACAGAAATAGCAGCTGGTACTCGCTGTACTCTTTGCCTAACTAGAATATAACAGTTTTTTGGGAACTCTCTTGCTTAAACTGTTCTATTAACTTTCAGATGAAGTCGTTCTCTTTTTAATATCGCTGTTCGCCTGGTACATGAAACCCCGTACAGAGGATTTTTCTCTTCATATTCTTATATCAATGAGAATAAAATACCAGGCGAACAGAAATGGCAGCTGGCACTCGCTGTGCTCTTCGCCTAACTAGAATATAACAGTTACTTAGGGCTCTCCAGTGCTCTTTGCCTAACTAGAATATAACAGTTACTTAGGGCTCACCTGCGTATAACTGTTATATTAACTTGAAGAGCAGAAGAAGTCGTTCTCTTCCTACTATTGCTGTTCGCCTGGTACATGAGCCCCGGTACAGAGGATTTTTGCCTTAACATTTCTGATATCAGGGAGAATATAATACCAGGCAAACAGAAATGGCTGCTGGCATTCGCTGTACTCTTTGCCTAACTAGATTATAACAGTTTTTTGCGAACTCTCTTGCTTAAACTGTTCTATTAACTTGAAGAGCAGAAGAAGTCGTTCTCTTCCTAATGTTCCTGTTCGCCTGGTACATGAAACCCCGTACAGAGGATTTTTCTCTTCATATTTCTCATATCAGTGAGAATGAAATACCAGGCTAACAGAAATGGCAGCTGGTACTCGCTGTACTCTTCGCCTAACTGAAGTATAAGAGTTATTTAGGGTTCTCTCTTGTTTTAAAGAGTTATATTAAGATAAAGTCGCCCTCTTTATAATATTGCTGTTCGCCTGGTACAGAGGAAACTACTACTACTACTACTGAAAGCAGTGATATGCATTTGTCGGGAATTTCAGCCAATAATTCTTCTGAGAGGTTTCCAAAATAAAACCACATAGGCAATTGAGTTGTTTTTCTTTTTTATTTTACATAATTTAGTTAAACTATTCCCTAAGCTTATACTGTAAATTTTGGGACATTCCGAGTCATATGAGTCTTAGATGCGAGTCTACTTCTGCATTAACTATGGTTAAGGTTTAGAATCCAACGCTATTCCCCTTGTTCGCTGCCTATGCGGTTGCCATGTGGATCTCCCGGACGAGTCGGGAAACCAGTTCGCAGCAGGCCTTCTGTCTGTTCTTGGCCACGGCCATAACCTGAAATGGAGCGAAGATATTTCAATTTAAAAGCAATTTTTTAAAAAGAGAAAAAGGATTTAAAACATACCTCGTCGTGGCTGGCCTCGTCGTCCTTTTTGTCACTGTACTCCGTGGCGCACTTATTCGTGATCAGGCTGAAGGCGAACACCTTCATGTCGCAGTGCCGGGCAGTGATCACCTCGTGGACGGTGGACATGCCCACCGCGTCCACGCCCATCATGCGCAGCGCCTTCAGCTCGGCGATGGTCTCGTAGTTGGGTCCGCCCAGGCAGGAGTAGACGCCGACATGGATGTTCGACTCGATGCCCATGGCCTTGCCGATCTCGATGGCCTTGTTGATCAGATCCTTGTTGTAAGAGTTCACCAGGGCGGGGAAGCGGGGTCCGAAGCGTGGATCGTTCGGTCCCTGAAGCGGTGAGTTGCCAGCAAAACCCAGCATGTTGACATGGTCATGCATCAGCATAATGTCGCCCACGGCGTACCTCGGATTGATGCCGCCCGCCGCATTCGTGGCGAACAGGTACTCCACGCCGCACAGCTTCATCACACGCACCGGCATCGAGCACTTGGCCAGCGGATAGCCCTCGTAGAAGTGGAACCGTCCCTGCATGGCCATCACTGTGGCGCCCTCCAGAGAGCCGACCACCAGCTTGCCGGCATGTCCCTCCACGGTGGACACCGGGAAATTGGGGATCTTCTCGTACTCGAAGATCTTTGCGTCCTGGATGAGATCGGCCAGAGAGCCGAGCCCAGATCCGCAAATAATTCCGATCTTGGGACGCACACCGGCGCCCTTGGTGATAAAATCGGCGATCTCTTGGATGACCTCATAGGGATACCTGTCGAGCATCAGATCAAGGAGTTAGTCAAGTGTTTGGGCATAAAATAAATCCAGTTAATGATGAGGTTAACACGAGAAAAGAGTCTAAACGTATGAGGAACAGAGAACTTTATCGAGTGGACTTGACTGTTGGAATGGAACTCCCCGAGGGAAGAATAGATACAGATACCAATATAAGAAATGAAAATGAACGAGAAAAGATATAGACACAGATACAGATCGAATTGTTATCAAAACAAATATTCATTAATAACGAATAATTTCAATTGAAATCAGTTTGGTTTGATGATGGGACAGAATGAGAAATAGATAGTCAGATTCTGGAAAGTGATCACTTGGAAGAATCGCAATTGTCTTCGGTGAGTTACTTCTCCTCTGATTTATTTTGTCAGGGAATAACAATGGATTCGAGTAATGGGATTCCTCAGGGAATATACATAGACAATATCATGAACATAATAATAAACAAATACACTTTGAATAAAGATAACTCAAAAGAATTGGCCTTCTCTTCGCTACTTTCTTCTGCAAAAACAGTAAATGTTATGAGTATATGTGGATTTCCATCAGGAAAACAATTGTATTATTAGAACGAAACAAATTGTGACTGACAGAAAACAATGACAAAAGGTAACAATCAGAAGACACAGAAAAACATGAAGAATCTACTCAGAAGAATTGGTCTACAAACGTGTCTTCGTTGAGAACTCGCAACGCCCTAAACTCTTCGGGCGTTAGATCGCACTGGATTTTGCTGCAATTATGAAATAAAAACGATGAATACGTTGGCCTAGGAAAGTTTTCCTTAAGGTAAGTGATATAGTCACAGATATGAAGCTGAAAGAAATGTCAACAAATAGGCAAGATAAGGACTCGCCGTATCATTTATGGGTTCTCTTAGGAAATCACCAGAGTGTTGGGAAATTGTGACAAACATTTTTTTACCAGATTGCCCAGCTATAATGCTAGACCAATTATCGAGCCAGTTGATACCGGCAATTAAGTTCCATTAGAGCCATAAAGAATTCAGCTCGTACGAGGCTAGGTTAAGCTGCACGAACTTGAACTGCAAGTCGAGTAATGCTTCGAAAAATTGCTAACAAATCCGAGCTCGTAACCCAGCCACGTGCTGCTATTGAGGGGGCTCTTTCATCATTTTGTTTTCGAATCATCTGATGATAAGCCTCCCGATGATGCTGCTTGTATTATCAATATTACACAGGGGACAAAACAAAAACATAAAGTGCGTCATTAAAAATGTGGAGTGAACCCAGAAGCACGCATAACTTCCACTAATTGGGAACTTCGGCTTTAATCCCTTTAATAAATGCGTCTGGCGGTAGCCGGTCGTTTATGTAAATTCAATTTGAACACGCGACATGGCAGATCTTCCAACATTTCGCCGCCTTCATCAATATTCAGCAATAGTCGAAAACTAGTTTCGTAACTAATCAAAAAAAAAAGAAACCGGCGTTGTTGCGTCGCGTTCTTTATCGGCAATTTTTGCCAATTACTTGAAGCTATGTGGTAAAGATTACGACTTGGAGGCCTGTTCAAGATCAGGAACACGCCCGCTTTCCAAAGCCAATCAGCGGGGAGTCGATTTCGCAATTAATTGGGCCAAAATGGTTCGATAAACACCTGGCCATCTTGATAGCTAATCAATTAGTGGTAGGTTTGCTCAGCAATAAACGGATTTCAAGGCTTGAATTGGTCTTAAAGTCTTGATAAGTTGTTCGAATGAAATAGAAAACTTTTGAACAATTATTTTCATTGAAAATATAAAATCTTTCTTATAAAAAACTACGTTTATTTTCCTATTTTCTTTCTGTGTAATAAACCCAAATGAACCTATCAGGCACAGTAAAAAAAAAAACCACTCCATATAATCGTATGCAGATTAAAGATCGCTCTCCGAATGGGACTTTAATGACTTGCGTCGAGTGACGAAAATTGATAAGCCTGGAATACTGGAATGTCTTAATTTAAATTCAACAAACAGAAAAAACCAAAACGGAATAGATCTTTGCTTAGCTTATTTCTTGATAGCAGCGGTTAAGATCAAGGACAAGTTCTAGCTGGCATTTCAATTTGCTTTTCGGTTTAAAGTTTGAGAATTGCGAAAATAAACACCTGGGATTTAGATTTGGATTTGAGTTTCCTTGGAATTTAGACTTACAGCAGGGACTGTGGAGTCGGTATGATCTTCTCGCCATTCGCGGCTATTTCGCCCTTTTTTGGCGCGCAGGTGTTGCCGGGCCTGGAGCCACCTGGTCCGGCGCAACAATCCCGCGAGCACATTCTGCCAGAGAGTGGAGATGAAGAGTCTTAGGTGGAGAGCTGTCTGCACGGAAAGCAGCGAATTTTGGGTGAAATTTGGATCTGAATTTCGGGTGCTCTAAGCCGAAAGCGAGCGTGTTGTTCTAAGGTGACTATGTTAGGCAAGTGAAGCCACTGCCCGGCCAGGTTTCCAAGGCCTTATTGATTCGGAAAAGCGTTTTTATTTGTTAAGGGAAAAGTTAGAAGGATAAAAAGGGGGAAGGGTGGAAGGTTGGAAAGGTGGGAAAGGTGGGAAGGTTGGAAAGGTGGGAAGGTGGACAGGTGCTGCCGGCAAGGTTAAAGCATTAAAAGCTTGCGGTTATTGGAAGTTTCAATTAAAGCCGATTGTGCACTTAACGAGCCTGTGGCGTGAGGCCCTCGAATAATATTTCCCTCGAACCCAAACCCAAACCCAGCTCCCCCCTCACTTACGTGGGATTCTCCTGGGCGGTGTACTCCGCCAGATTGTTTCCATTGGTGTGTCCATTGCTGTGTCCATTGCTGTGTCCATTGCCATTGCTCGTGGCCACTTCTCCGCCATTGGAATTGTTGTAACCCGTCATTGTGAGAGGATTGAGGACTGTTGGGATGTGCTTTGTTCAATCAAAATACACTGCAATTATATAATCAGCCGCTCAGCTGCTGCTGCTGCTTCTGCTTCTTCGGGTTATGCAAATCCTTAACTTTCGCGCTATAAATTATGTCAAAATCGGACCGCGTTTATTATTAATGTTTTTTTGCTGACCAAATCAAAGCTAATTTAAAGATCTGGAGCTGAAACTGGAATTTCCTTTGTTATCTCGTTGCTTTGCTGCACAGCTGACTTTTATGATCTTTTATTTTTTTTTACTGCCGCGGCCAGAACTCGATGGTATGATGTACTCTATGTGGTATCTCCTTCGCGATGTTTGCTTGAGCGCCGACGATTGTTGAATGAACGTCGGCGACTGATGGACGAGGGTTTATAAACTGGAAGGCGCTGGAGCTGGCAGCGCTGTCAGCGCAGGTTCCGAGGCAGCGCTACACAGCGGAAAAATATGTGAACATTTTAAATAGAAATAGGAAATAAAATGGTAAACACATGTCCAAATTTTAATATTTAATTGAAAAGAAAAACGGATTTAAGAAGAGTAATTGCACTTAAACTCTTGGAAGTCTATTTAAATGTTATATCTTTATTAACTCTACAATTTTAAAGTTGCAATATTGGTTTTATCTCAAATTTAACTTCTCGCTATAAAAATGTGAAAATGAAATAGTTCTTCCAGCTGGCAATGCCGTTGGTCTTGTTTGCGGTGTTGCCAGCAACTCAAACAAAGCTTGAGGAGACTGTTTTCTTATCTCATAATTTTTTAATTATGTTAGAAAGGCTATTTGCTTTGGACTAAATTATTTATAGCATCCAAACTGTGAGGACTTCTCTAGTCTGAAGATATATTTTAGGCCAAGAGTATGACATATTAAATAGATTGATAAGAAAGATTCACAGATAAAACTATACAAATAAAACCTACCATACATTCCAACCTAATTTATTATCATACTTTAATAACATAATATTTTTTTTGGTGTACAGGAAAAACAACACTCTCAGATCGGAATCTGTTATGCTGCCTTTGCCGGCGCTGATTGTTCAGCATTCAATTTATTATATTGCCGGAATTGTTGCTTCTAAACTAACTAATTGAATTGAGCGAGTTTAAATACACCAAACAATAAATTCGCAGAGCAGAATAGCAACACTTTGAGTTACCCATTAGATAAGGAAACCCTAACAACCTAGCAACCATAAATGATTCCGCAAAGACTTACAACTGATAATATTTGTTATGGACTCTATATGGGTTTGTGCTATTTGAGTAACGCTTTAACACTTGACTATTTTATCAGTGCTGTGAAAAGCTTTTAAAAGAGGGGATTCCTAGAAAGAAGGATTCCTTGATATATTCAGATATTTGGATAACTCCATCAGAAAATCAAAGCAAGACCTGGCAACATTTTACCAATTAATCATTAAGCAAACATTATAATCGCGACAAGGCTATTTTTAAATTTTATTTTCAAAACATGCCACTGGCCGAGAATTGTTTTTTTAAATACCAGATCGCCAACCTTTGCCAAAGCTTATCAGTGGAATAAGTAGGAAAGTTTTACCAGATCATCAGTTTCTAACCAGACACCTTAGAGTCAACACGAGTCGATCATCTCTATCTGTTGTAATAGGGTTTCCGATTTGAATCACCCAGCAACTATTGATTCATATTCCCCCTCCGATAAGAAATATAATAAGTCTCTAAACCAATAACTGATTTCCTAAGCAAAAACAATAAACCTTTTGATGTGAAACTAGGCATCAACACTGATAAGGATGCAACATTATTCAATATATGTTCTTATCACTACGCGGGGGGTATGCTATATAAATATATATGTAGAAAAATATAGATTTATTGTCGTGTGTGCTAAGCCATTGAGTGACGATGATCCGTATCTTGAGGACTCAAAGCCGTAAACAACTTTTACGACATGGCGCAAAAACGCATTGCAGCATCCGTTGCATTTTGCAAAAACAATATTGGCATTTAACACAACTGATAAAGGCATTTTTCAGCTAGAATTTAAGGTAAAAGGACTTAAAACTACTTCTAATTATTTATTAAAAATAAAGAGTAACGTTACTGGTTCCTAATCGGTTTTAATTAAGTTTATTTAATATTAAAAAGAGATATTAGCATTTAATACAACTGATAAAGGCATTTTTCGATCAGAAATTTAAGGTAATAAGCCTATAAATATATTTTCGATATTAAGGGTAACATTTCTTGTCAGAAAATCGTTCCTAATCGAGTTTAATTAATATTAAAAAGAGATAATTGCTGATAGACAGTCAATTTAGGCTAGTCATTCCTAGAATAAACCAGTCCCTTTCGTTGCTAAGGTCTCAGTATTTCTATAATCAATATAAGATAGTGTGGGAACTACTATTCCAAAAGTACTAAAACCGAGCTTCAAATACTCTCTGAAATTTTAAATAAATTTATAAGAAAAGTGCTGGAATGCCTCTCAGAGAAATACATACCAAGACCTAAAACCTATCATCAGTTTTAGAGAAGAGATTGAAGAAATTGACCTCTGTCTATGCCCATGAAGCAGGCCAAAAAGAGAGTGGAAAATTCCCAGATGATAAGGAAAAACCCCACACGAAAAGATGCTGAAAAATGTTCCCATTCACGTTTCCCTGGAAGATTCGAGGTATCTGTTGGTGTGGCATCTTCACCAGAGCATGTTGTATCTTTCCACGTTCGATTTGCGACACTCTTTCAGAGTTTTGAGCTGGGCGGTCCAACAAACCCATTAAATATGCCGTCGTTTTGTAAACAGGATTGCTGTGCAACTCAAACAGATTACAGATGAGAGATTACCCAACGACGTAAACAAGAAATGCACTTCATATTTAGGTTTATTTCGGAGTATATTTATTAGCACTGTGTTTAGTGATTTATTATTATTATTATTTTCCATGATTCGTAAGATTTAGGTTGTCAATTTGTCTTGTTTAGCTAATTGCATTTGCAGTTGGTGTTTTTTTTTGTCATCAATATTAATTGGCTAGAGTAGCTGTATAATTGCTTAGCTGATAGTGTGTCTTTTTTTATTGTTTTGAATTGATTTTTTAATATATAGTTTACGGCCAATCTGTTTTTGAAATTAATTGGATCGGTTAGCTAATTTCCGTATTAAAGTAGTAATAATATATGGCAACACAGACGCATGCACACAAAATATATAGAACTTAGAACTGAGATACAAACTGATAGGGTTAAAAAAATCAAAGAAAAAACTACTCAGTTACTAGAGATATTCCTGCAACTGATCATGCCTTGATTTCGATTGTTTTTCATAGAAATTGTTCAGTATTTAATTTCTCTAGAAACTTATCTAAGTCTTAATCATTTTCAGGAATTATTTTCAGGTTGAAAAACGTAGATTCTGGAACATTTTCAAAGGGAGAAAGGGTCTGAGAAAACGCTGGGATGGATTCAACTCTGATTTTATTTTTATGAAGCTACAAAACCGAGCCAACTTTGCTTGCAAAACGTAGAACTAAAAACAAGTAATTCGAAAATGTTTCAAAAAACCTACAAGCAAACTGAATTATGTTTGAATATCTAATGGGTAATATTTAATAATTTCTCTTGATTTAAGGCATTTGCGGGATTTCAAATGGTTTTAACGTATTCGTGGCAGGGGATTTCTCGGGAATTTCGAAGGCCTGAAAGCTCTTATTATCTGGCTAAATCCCCGAATGGATGGTAATATATCCCCCGCTCGGTTTTATTCTGGTTGGGACGGTTTTTCGCAATGAAAAAGGCACGAATGTGTTCTGTAGGTGTTTTACATTTCGTTTTTTTGTTTTTTTTTTTGTGTTTGTTTGTGTTATGCGACTGGGCCTCTACTCTTTGAGAATTTCGAGGCAACTCAGCTCAAATACTTTTATCATTTTTTCATTTGATTTAAATATATACGAATTTTTAAACTGGTTTTGATTGTTATGTATTTTTTTTTTTTGGTTTTATGCTTAAGATTGCTTTAAAAATGGTGTAAAAAACGCTTACAAACAATTACCCAAAAATAAACTTGTAACTGAAATACATTTTCAAAAAAATAACAATTATTATTGAAATGCTTTTGGGCGCGCTGCACGCGTGCCAGGCGATTCCGGTTTTCATTAATTTGCTTCGAAACACTCCCCAAATATTCTCACTTCCGGAAGTGAACCAAAAAAAAAGGCGATCAACAGAGTTTTGGTCGCGTGCAGCGTCATCAATTTGCATTTAATTTTGCTCAAGTGTTTTGATTTTATTTGTTCCTCTGTTCCCGAATCCATTCCGATTAAATTAGAGTGGAATTGAAGTTGATTAGGTTTTAACTTTTCCATAAAATAATACAATTGAAATAGATAATTCATAAAAATACAATATAAATTGGAATATTTATGTTCATCTATTGAAAATGGTCGAAAGCTTAAAAGGCGCTAAATCTCTAAAACGTGTGCCCTAAAGTATGCTATATTCCAGTACTCGAAATTCGTATGAACAAAAATAATGAGTACACATTTTACAGCATACTTTTAGACACATTTTGAAGTGAATTCAAGGCACTAGCGATTTAATATCACATTTAATAGTGCCAAAAAGTATGCAATAACCCAAAACTCAATATTTTAGCATGACGTTTGCCGAGTAAATATTTCCTAGCATACTTTAAGACGTATTTCGAAGCGAATTTAAATCACTAGCTATTTCTCCCATGTATTATTATTACTTTTTGGAAAAATTTAGCCTCTATCGATTTCGATTTCACCCAATTTGATTGGAATCTGAGATGGGGAACATTGAGGTTTATTATTAAGGGTGTTATCATTTTTCATTCGTAAGTTATAACGGTTGATTTTGTTTTTCTTTTCGTTGGTGGCACTGTTTAGAGGCGAGCTTTTCAAAAGCTATATTAAGGACTTGCGACGAGACGAGTGGAGACACATGCGGTGATTATGCGCTGCCGGCCGCCGGATCCCGTGGACACACACCTGGTGGCGATGTCCACCTTGGCCACGGCCGGGGTCTTAAAGTCAAATAGAGACAGAGTGATAGAGAGAAATAGAGTATTCGTATATATACGTATGTTGATAATTATTCAGGGGTGCCACAAAAATCGTTGTGGCTATTGATAGCAATTTAAAATGCTGCCCAAAAGTAGGCAATGAATTCTTTTAAGTCATCCTTTCTTCGTGACACTTTGTAGCCTACCTTTAGACACTTGTATAAATTGATTTCAAATCGATCACGATTTCTGTGGCAGCCCTGACTATATGCTAATTGTTTATAATCAAAAACAAGGACTAGTTGCTACAATTTGGTTTTCCTCGATAAAATCAAAGTTGGGTTGGGCAGTGTTGTGGCTCTAATCGGGGTCAGTGCTGAAATCCATCGGGGCGTTGGAAGTTTGATAAGAAATTGTGGGGTATAGGTAAACGTATGCCGTTTTATTGCAACATTCAGAAATTATAAGGTAAATATATAACTAAATACACACAACACAAAACAAATTAAAAATATAAAAAATACAAATACTAAGGGGTTTGTTCTACACATAAAAACTATTTATACAAAGATTAAGAACAAATCTCGATGAACAAAAGGTACACAGTCACGCACTCCACGCAGACATACTTGGCTAACGAATAGATATCGCTCTTGAAACTTGATTTGCTTTTTGGCGGCTTCAACAAATGTTTTGGGTGCGACTTTTTGCATTGATTTGGCGTAACAGAAAACACATACACTTCCTTTTTTTTTAGCTTCTCTACTTAAGTACTTAAATGACTTTCAGGCATATATAGCATACACAGTACAATACTTTAGCGTTAATTTTAAGATAGGGGGGAGGGGGAGGACAGTTCATAGATGTCTTGACAAATACAATGCAATTGTTGTTACACACACCTATAGGTATATCTAGAATTGAATATTATCTCGAATATTACACAGATTAATTAATTAGAAAAAAAACACAAGACATTCCCTTATTATGTGTGTGTTGCCTTGGATTTTTACTTAACGTTATTACAATGTTATATCGTATTTGTTAATTAATTATTATTCTTTAGTCCGTAATTTAAGTTGAAGTAGCTGTTATACCCTTCAAGTCTGTTCCAGCGAATTCCTTAAGTGTCCTACGACGTCGCATTTCATTTGCATTCTCTCTCTCTCTATTCTCAATTCAAAATGGTTCTTTTTGGTTTTTGATTGGTTTTTAAAAAAGAATTCTCTTAGTTGTTTGATAGTTTTTTTTTTTTTCTTGTTTTTATCGTTTATGTTTTCCTTTAAATTAATCATAAAAATCAGTCAGTCCAACGCCTTTTTGTTTGTTTGTTGTCTAGTTACTTAGCTTCTTCTTTTGGTTGTGAGTTCTGGGTTTTTTTGTGGGGGATTTTTCAGAGTTCTATCGGTTGGATTTTGGGTTTTTTTGGGCCACCTGCTAACCGAGATCTACTCGTACTCTATCGCTCCTCCTGACCTTCTTCTACTTGCTGCTTTCCCTATGCTTTCCTTTCTTCCTCTTTTTTTTTTTAGAATAATTTACGTCTAGAGATGCCATTTAGGTTTTGGATAGGTTAAAATGTAGTACGTATGTATAATAGATGTGTGTGTGGTGTGTGTTGTACAAATAAATTATATATTACCATTACATATGAATATAAATATATATATATAATATAACCGATAGATATATGTTTCGTGTTCGTATGCATAGACTACATATATACTGCGTATGCTTTTGGTTTTTGGCTACTTTTTCTTTTTTTGATGCTCTTATCAACTAGGAATTCAACTACTACTTCTTTTTGGCCGCCTTCTTCTCGGCCTTGCGTATGGCCTTCTCGCGCTCCCGACGCTCTCGCTCCATGTCCTTGCGCTCCTTCTCGATGTTCGCCTTCAGGTCCTTCAGCCGCTTCTTCAGCCGATGCTTGTCGTCGCCGCACACGCCCAGCGTCTTGAAGTCCTTCGAGTCGAGGGTGAGCAGTGCCCCACCCTCCACGTTGTGCTCCTTGAAGACGGGAATGTAGCGCTCCAGCTCGATGCCCATCAGCCAGTGGCCCACCTGGAGACATTGGAGGATTATATGGTTATAGTGACATGATACAGGGCACAAGTTTTCATTAATTAGAGGCTTCATTAGAACCTTGAAAGAGACA
>JAEIIF010046028.1:0-11186 GCA_018874455.1 Drosophila trapezifrons
GAACGTGGCATTAGCCAGGACAATCTACATAACAATAAGCGACGATTAAAAGCTTTACGGCTTCGGCACGGCCCACTTCACTTCACATGGCCTGCTCCCCGCACATTATCTATTAAAAATTTATAGCCAGACAACAGAAACGCCGCCGAAATGTCGACGCCTGCCTGCAGCCAAAATCCGGGGGCCAGGAGCCGAAGCCGAAGCCGAAGCCAAACAAAAGCCAACAAGTATGCACAAATTTAAAATGCTGTCCCCGAAAAAAGGAGCAATAAGGAGCGGCGAAAACAACGGCCAACGAACAGCGACGATACCAACCGAACGCAAGAAATTTTCAAATAAAATTCACAAGCATGAAAGCGCCATTACACACAGGCTAAAGCCCACAAAACCCACAGAAAGCAGCAAAACCAAACCGAATTCAGGACGAAAGCGGGCAAAAAAAAACATCAAGAGGAGCAGGAGAGCAACGAAAACAAAACAGCTTCTAATAATTTTTAATGAAATTCCAAATAAACACGTAAAAGCCAATGAATGTCATTTCAAAAAGGTAAAAGCTTACAGCCAGCAGCCAGCGCCGGGTCGAAGGAGCAACAAGGTGCGCCCGGCGAGGATGTGCCAGGATGTGCTCTGCCGCTTGAAAAACACTCACCTCAGCAACATCCACATCCACATCCAGAGCAATTGCCGGCGGCCAGCTCAGGGCAAATGGAGTGGCATTCCCCCGAATTTAAGGGGGGATTTGGGGGAATGAAGCAAGGAGCAGGCAGCAGGATGGCCACGGAGAGATGGCGATGGCGATGGCGATGCCGATGCCGATGGAGTGGGTGTGGCGGGTAGACAAAAAGCGAAACAAGCGCCACAACAACGGCCAACAAAATTTATTAGTCCGCACAATTTGACTACTTTTAGGCGCAACAACCGCAGGACAGCGCACACAGGACGCAGGGCGCACAGGACACAGGCTCCCTCTGTCCTGGCCGCCTGAAAATATGTTTAGTCTTGGCCGAAAAAAACCCAAAAACAAAGGGCGACCAATAACGGCCAGAAACAGGAGCAACAGCAGCAGCAGCAGCAACAACGAAGCCGGCATACAAATACACAAATTTATGGCGCAAACTGGAGAAATATTGTCAAGGCAGGGGTGCCCAAGACAAACAAGTGGACTTCAAGGCGCGTTAAAGCAAGTTGAAATTTATTAATTTTGTGATAAGGTAAACAACTGGCAGCGGGACCCGGGACCCGCTCTTCAAGCCACCTCCCATGGAAATGATCAGAGCAAAATTCTAATTTAAGTTGCGCCACACAGTTGTTGCAGGAACTCCCATTAAACAAGTACGTGCGGTTGGGCGGGAAGAGCTCTAAATCTCCGAGGAATCTATACTCGCCGAGGATATGCCAAATAAATATAAATATTGTTTCGGAGAGGTAAATGCTGAGCCACAAAACCATACTTTAAAACCATGCAAACGTTAGTCTTGGGACTTTTTAAGACTTTTAACTTGCCGATATCTAGGAGCAAAAAATTATCTTATGTACAATTATTTATATATTTCCGTAATTAAAACAGAACTGGTTTAATCATAACAATATACATTTCTGACAACTAAAAGTATTACTTACGAGATAAAACCGATCCGTTAAAAAGCTAAATAAAGTCAAGAGCTACACCAGATCAAAAGGCTCTAGCTTTAATGTGAAATATTTATGGTACAGGAAGTTGGCAACATTTTATATATTCTAAATTAAAATATTTCATTCGCTTTATTTTTTTTATTAATATTTTCCATTTCACATTCAATAAAAAGGCTTCCCTGTTTAGAAAAAAAGTTAATTGCTTACTTTATTTATTCATCTTTCCTTACCAAATCAGTTTCAATTGAATATTAATTCATTCAACAAGCCTCTTCTTTTTTCTTTAATCTACAAAAAATAACTCACTTTAAACGCTTTTTCTGCCTATTAAAAAATATTTATACCATTTAATAGGTAAATATTAATTGCTTCAGCCGAATGCATCCCGAGCGTAATTTTAGAGTCAAGTAAAGTGCATTATTTTGCACACATTTCCACGGCATATCCCATTACTTCTGCCAAGTTCCGACCACGAAGCCAGCCATCTATACCCATTAAGTAATGAGTAAAAATTTATTGACTTGTCCTGGCTACGAGACTTAATGCCAAAGTTTCGCCGCTGCCTGCATGCGTTTTTGCGTCACTTTTAAATGTGTTTGGGGCTCGGCGGTTTCGTTGGCGGCTTGGCGGTTGGGAAAAGTTTTTCATATTTAATTTGAGGGCCACCCACAGCCGCCCCGTTGAGTTTTCCACGCGTACACAGCGGAAAACACACAGCAGCGGCTCAGACGCACTTTTTGAAAGGTGTTTGACCGGCAATAAGTCAATTTTGTGTACATTTTATTCACGCGCGGGGAGGCGGCCATGGGGCGGCGGTGTTCTTGGGGTGTTGGGGTGTGTGCGGTGGGTATATTTTGTGTGTGTGCGGATTGCCGGCTCAGTGGCCTCTCCAGGGAGTTGGCCACCAAAAATTCAATGATTAATGTGCGTCGGTGGAGCTGTTGAAGTGGGCGTGCTGCGAATGGGTTGGTCCCTGGCGAAAGGTGGGCTCCTGGCTCTCCCTTCCCACTTTCCGCTCCCAAAAAGCTCAGTGACCTCAGCGAATTTCGACAAAGTTTATTAATTTATTGGATTCATGAAGTCATTCGGCATTATGCGTGGGGAATCGCATTTCCAGTCAGCCACCGATTTGGGGCCGGGTTATGGCCACTCGGTGGGTTATTTACTTTGGCAAAGTATTAAATTTTGTTGCCTTTGTTGCGGGCAAGGCACTGGAGCGTGGACGATTGGGCAATTCGATTTTAAAGGCTTAGAAGCCCGCTCCTGGCCCTGGCCCTGGCTCTGATGCTGATGCTGATTCTGACTCTGCTTCTGATTCTGATTCGTATTCCGAATCCCATTTCTATTTCCATTTAGTGCAGGACATAATTGCCTGCATTGGATTTCTCCCATGCCTTTATGGTGCATCAAATATAACGGCCAGGGCATGTGTGTGGGTTTGAAGAAATGCTGAAATGACGCGTCATCAATAAAGTTAAGCCGATTAATTTCCACAAAAACATACAATTTAATTTTCTTATGCAAATGCTGGCAATCTCTGGAAGATTGAATACCACAAGTAAATGGAACACAACGAAAGGCTTATCAATCCAACTTCCTCGGCTTGTGTGAAAGCAATTTGTAAATTGAACTTATTTTTTTTCTGTGCCGAGAGAAAACAGAAATTATTTAATTAATGTCCTTGAAATCGGTGCTTAACATGGCAAAAGTAGTAATTATGATGCATAATTTATATGTTTGCTGATACGTTTAAGTTTAATTCGCTCAGAAACCATAAATTCAATAAACTAGTTCAATCAGTTATTTGACAAAAAAATAAACATGGCATAATTTAAATCACTTGAGATATTTGTGGTTTTATAAACAAATTAATTGTGAAATTTGTGAAATGAAATAAATGAATATAAAACCATAAAAAATGTGCAAATAATCACGTACAAAGTGTAGCACGTGTAGGCAACTGATTTAATAAGTGTGTGAGTACTAGAAAAATATTAAAATATTTGCAGGTAAGCCTCTTAACGGGTATTTGCCCGTCCCATCATTATTATTTAAACGTTAAGAGCCGTGAAAGAATTATTCCATATCAATTAGCTAATACCTTTAGAGCCAGAAGCGTTGAACTTACTTTTGCGTGTTGTTTTGTCACAAAATCAGAGGATACTGCCGCGGCCTAATTCGATTAGGATCCTCTTTCTTTTTAAAGGAGAATTCACGTTCGTTCGTTGCGTGCGTTTGTGCTGCGTGCATTTGCCACGGCTATTACATGGCAATTATTTAATTAATTAAAACTCGCCGAGAGCGTATGTAAATAAATGCGGAAAACAAAAACACAGATAAAATGTAATTAACTAATCAAAACACAAACTGCAGAGTGCAGTGCACGCTGCACGCATACTGGCGCACTCACACCCCCCGCGCCACGCACACGTATCCTTTTTTGGGGTCCCGTGTGGGTGAAACTAATCAACGCACAAACACACACACACACACAGACAGCCGAGGGGCAGGTTTAATTCCTGCTTCAGCATGCACATCACATGCGAGGCAGCCAGCCGGTCAATCGGCTTAAACACATTTACCAATACAGCAGCAAACACAAAAAAAATGGCACAAAAAAACACAAAAAACAGGACAAACAACACGAAAAAATTAAAATTTACGTAGCATTTTAATAGGTAAAGTTTTCCCTTTAATGTTTATTGGGCTTGTTTGTTGTTGTTGTTGCTGCGGGTTTGCTTTCTCCCTTTCTTTTTCGAATTTTTCTCTCCCCATACATTTTTTGTTGCTTTTTTGGTTTTATATTTGCCGCATTTCATTAAATAAAACTTTGCCCGCAGCAGCAACGGCAGCAGCCCGAACTGGAGACGAGCTAGTTGTAGGATTTAATAGCTGCAGCAGCACCCCAGTTAGTTACAACCTGTGCCACGACCCCTGAAAGCCTGGCTGTCGGGGGTGGATCCCCCGGGGGTGTGGTTGTCGCCTGCATAAAACAGAAAACGGAGCAGCACTAGCAGCAGCAGCAGCAGCAGCAACAAAAAAACTAAATAAAATGCCATCAAAAGTGCCAACCTTGAGCACTTGGTTATTAAAATGCATTCAACCAAAATCTAAAAACTACAAAACTAAAAAACGACCACGAAGCTGGTGCTTCTGCTGCTTCTGCTTCTGCTGCTGCTGCTGCTAAAAACTAAACAACTTTTCCAGGCAGTTTTCGAGGGGGGAAAACCAGGGGAAAAGTGAGGCGCAGAGATTGAGATGGCGGAGTGACTGCAGCTATTTGGCCATTGTTGGCAGCCGCCGGGGGCGTGTTGCGCCCACAATTTTGTCGTTACACTTTCTAGGTGCTTGGCTTTTCTCCTCTCTCTCTGGCTTTTTTTTTTAACCAGCGGGCGCCTTGCGAAAAATAATTAATTTGCATAATCCTTTGTAGCACTTTGCTTCATTCATGCCCGGCACGTTGGCTCGCTCCTGCGCTCCTTCGCTGCCTGGCTTCTTCCTTCTTCGCTGCTGCTGGCCGGAGCTCGGCTCTGCGAAATTCTGCAATGCAAATTACCTTAAGTGCGGGCCACACACAACACATCAGCAGCACCGCAAAAAGAGAGCACACCCATACACCCTTACACACGTCCTTTTCGGGCCAGAGCCTGTACATGGCACTAAACAACCTCAAATCCTCATAGATCTCAAGTTATGTACACACACACAGAGCCACCTCACATTCCCCGGGAGGCGGCAGTGCGTTTAGCTGCAGATGCAGCTGTCTTCTCTCATGTCGCGAGTCTTGGCTGGTAAATGTGTAAAAAGCACCTGCTGCAAGTTATTTAACCAGGCCCTGGAACCAGTCAGGTAGCTGCCACCTCCGCCGCCTCCTCTTCTGGCCAAGACGCGGGTGGCAAGACGAGAGCTGGGAGCTGGGAGCTGCAAAACTGAAAGCTGAAAGCTGCGGATGCCTGCCTGGCTGCCTGCACTTCATCACACAAGTCGCCAACAAGTGCCTACAAGCACATGAAATAAGCTGGACCTCCACAGCCAAGCACTGCCCTAAAAAAAGGTACAAGAAACCACCTTAAAGAAGAAGAAAGGAGAAGAAAAAGCTAATTCTAAAAGAAACCCATGCTTGCTGGACCCTATTACCACTTTCTCATCAAAAAAGGAAATCATATTCTTACATCAATCCCAATAAATAATATTATAACTTCATTAACTTCTATTAAAACCCCTGAATATATTTCTTAAGAATCTTCTTTGCTTATAAACATTCCCTTAAATATTTCATCTTATTTTACCATCTAATAAACCCCTAAATATATTTCTTTAGTATCTCCTTTGCTTATAAACATTCCCTTAAATATTTCCTCCTATTTTCCCATCTTATAAACCCATTTTTGCGAGTGTAAAGACAGACACTTGGGACCCAAGACCTGGGACTTGGCCGTGGCCCTTGAGGGCAACATCCCAACACTTGGCTTCAACATTTGGTTAACACGATATTTCTTGCCGCCTCTGATTTTTGCACCGCTCCATCTCTATCTCTGTCTCCATCTCCTCCTGCGATCCTGGACACTCGGCTCTCGGCTCGCTGCAACTGCAGCTCCGGGCACATCAATTTGGCTCAGGATCTCAAGATGAGCGAATGCCCGGGCAAATTAGTGCAGCGTCAAGCGGCGGTAGAAATTTGTCCGCTGTCAGTTTTGCAGCCTGAGCTGAGCTGGCCCCTGATTTATGCCCCACTTTGCGGAGTGGCCGCTGTGGCACGTAGCAAACAAAAAAGCCAGGCCAGGACAGGATAGGATGGGATGAAGTAGAGTGGACTGGACTGGACTGGCTGGACAGTCAGCCTCCAATTGTGCTCGCTGTTTCGGGGCCAGGCCAGTGTGTCCACCGGCAGGTTACATAACTCACTCGCCGCCCGCTGACGACCTGGGGGCATTCTCGGATTCTCGGCGGTCGACTTGCTCAATTTGCCATATATAACACGAGAGCGTCTTGCTCCGCATTCTGTGCGCTGTTCTTAACTATTTTTCAAACAAGAAAAAAAAAGAAAAAAGCAAGCGAGGAGGGGGCGGCGGCTCTCCTTAAGTAATGAAGCAGGCGCTTGCAGTTTTGTGGGCGCTGCTTCATTTGGTATGCCTTCCCAGGTAACCTCTCTCTCTCTCCCAGGCCAGCCAGCTCGGTTCGTAGACCCTGGGCGGTATAAAATTTATGCTATAATACCGTTTGTCCTTGCTGAGGCGTCTGCCTTTTTCCCAGCTCGCCAGCTCACTCCAGCTCCGGTGCCCTCTCCTGCTCCCCTGGCTTTGCCGGGAAAGTAAAGTAAGTATTTTTGGGTATTTGCATAAATTTTCTTAAGTGCATCAGGCAGTAAATTGCAATCGATGTTGTTGTTGCCTTTGCTGGCCCCGGCATGCTGCTGTTGTTGGTTTTTTCCTTTGGCCCTCCTGCTGCACGCTTTTTGTTGCCTTTTTGCACCTTAAAAGAGGGTACTTAAACATTGCTGTGATGTTTGTAACGCTTTGTAGGAGGCAGAGCATAATCACAGGGTTCTAAATTAATTTTATTATTAACTCCTGCTAGGTTTAATGCCTGAAAATCATACATATCGTCTAAAAACCATGGCTACTCTAAGAAAAATACTTTGAAATTATTTATAAGATATATTATAGTTCCTACAGGGTATGCAAAGTTCGCCTTACCGATCCCTTCAACTCTTCACCTCTTCTAGGATTTTTTTCTTTGTTTTTCTTCTGGCTCCAAATTATATAGCACACTTTCCACACCTGGACAGGCCGACGTCGACATCGCTGGCCACGGCTACAACTCAACACCGACCCGGGTGCCACGCCCCTGGTCTCTCCTCCTCGGCCAGGAGCCCCTCTCCGGCCATGGTCCGCACCGTCAGTTACTTCCGGAGTCCGGACTAACTCGCACAAACACTCCAGCTGAGCAAGACACACACACAGCCACCTTCGACATGAGCCTTGGTGTCTGGCAAATTGTTTTCAAGGAACATGCAAAGCGCAAGTATTTAATTAATTTTTGCATATTTTATCTGTTTGAATTTGTTGAAGCATGTTCGAGTGCTCCGCTCCGGTCCGCTCCGTCCGTCCATCCGTCCGTCTCGCTGGTAAGCTGCTATCTTGACTCCGGGCCAGCGTTGAAATGCTTAAGCCATTGATTGCATCTAAAGTGGCGCTATTTATACGTTCGGCTTCATTTAAATAAATTTTAAATAAAGCACAGTCGGGCGGGGTTCGTTAGAGACCGGTCACTGCAGACTGTGGCCACAGCTTAAGTGACTAAACTAGTGGAAAAGCTTTTGGAAGTTGGGGAAAATGTCTGGAAGAACACATCGATTTTTAAGGCTAGTTTAAGGTTAATTAAGGTCAAAATCAGCTTTAAATTGAGGCATATTTTCGGGGAAGTCAGGCAGGTTAATTAAAATTAAACACTAAATGAATACTCTAAGGGTTCAAGATTTAAATAATAAATTTCTTAAAGCAACACTTAACTTATTAAGAGTTTACAGAAAAGAAATACATTTAAACTAAGAAAAATGTACTAGTTTTTTAAATTCTGGTATCAGAATAATTAAAAAAGAGTTAATAAACCCCTGGCCCAGATATTTGTTTAGTCCGTTTTGCCAGAAAAACATTATGATCAAACAATTTAACAAATGCGCGTGGCAAATATCAATAAATAATAATTTCAATAAATCCACAAGAGCACAGAAATGCGGCAAATATTTGCCATTGATTCCCCAGCGATGCGCTCCAGTTTTATTATATTTATGTAACACCAAAAAAAAAAAATAGGAGAAAAATATCTTTCTGGTATAAATAAAAGTGAGGCCAAATTCTATTTCCACACGAATATAAGCTATGGCTTATATACATTTTATAAAGTTGCTCCAGAGGTAAGCCAAATCAGAGTAGTTTCGTTTTGTTACTTGGCCGGCAAACTTTCTCGGCCAGCAAATAAATACATATATATATATATATATATATACAGTGCATATTGGAGCAATATCTATATATATATTAGGACTACCCATTTCATAAATTGTCTTGCCGAGACTGCGGCCACCTTGTTCTTGCCTCGCTTTGTTCGAAAATCAATTATGCTGTCATTGTCATGCCTTTGACCCCCCGAACTTCGATCCTGGGCCCCTGGATCCCTCGGACCTCAACTGTTATCACACCTAGCGCTGTTTAAAAACACGTTGCTCAAACATTGACTGTTGACGCCTCCCATCCTGCCACTTGCCCCCACTAGTCCCTCGGAAAAGCCAGGTTCCCGCTTTCCTGCTTTTCCGATGATGTGGGGGTAGCGTGCAGCGCTCCCCGTTTTACGTGCCCATAATGGACCCTCATCAGTCTCATTATTTATGCGACGTGCGGTTTCTTTGGATTTTGTTAGATTAAAAAGTGCCTGAGGGTTTTGTTGAGTGGCCAGAGCGTCACTGTGGTCACCGTCCGCCCGACCCTAGCTGTGTGTGTGTGTGTGTGCGGGTCTGTGTGTCGAGGTCTAAAGGTAAAGCAGGTCAGGCCGGTCAGGTATTGTCGTTCTACGAGGCCCTGCTGCCATCAGCCAAGATCCAACAACCAACAAGCAACGGCCAGCGGACAACGGACAGCGGACTAAGGGCTAAGGGCTACGGACTAAGGACAACGGACAACTGGCCATGGCCCTGCTTGTTTACGACCTGAGCACGCGCCCCTTTCACCTCAGTGACTATTTGTTAAATTTACAAAACGGACACGACGGACGGTTCGATTGGGGGATACCCTCTGGAAGGATCAACACTGGTCAAGGACAAGTGGTGTTAATGCCTAGAATATACTAGGAAAGTCCCTAGGATTTGATTTGGTGGGAATATATATTATCAAAGAGATGTAATGGGAATATCTAGGGGAGGCCTTTAGTTCAATAGCCTCTAGAAATAACAACACTTGAGAAAGAGAAAGGATCTTTATGTCTTAAATAAACTGTATAAGTTTCATAGCCAAAATTAATATGAATCTTTGGGAATATCCCATTTCCTTTTTAAGTATTTCTTAGGACCAAAAACTCTTCACTAAATGTTCATAGATATTTTACAAATTGTATTGATTTTAGGCATAAAAAAAAACAAGAAAGCCAGATCCTCTAGAATTTATTTATTAAATAAATAACTTATATATCATGTTTTCAATAATTATTGAATCAAAATAAGTTAATTTCTCGACGATATAAAGTTTTATAAAATTATCCTGTAACAAACTAATATAATTCCACCTTTTCCTTGATTCCCAACTGAATTTCTGCGTCCAGCAGGACTATCCAAGACCTCAAATTAAATCAGCGTGTGCGCTAAAACAATCAATCCCCGAATCCACCCCGGATCGGGAACCGGGCCCCAGAGTAATGGGCCATAAACACAGTGTGCCGGGGTCCGGCTAAAAGATTGGCATTAGTAATGTGTTTCCTCTTTTTTTTTTTTATACCCCTGGCCCGACAGGCTGCTGACTGCAAAGTGGAGCTGGTGTTCAAAGATTAATGCGACAGCCATTGAATATTTATTAGTTGTTACTTTGCATATAATTTGTGGCCCAGGCCCGCTTCCCATTGATTTGCCGGCCAAAAGGCACAACATTTAAATGTGGAACCTGTCGGGCTGTTGACTATGCGGTTTTAATTTGTCAGAGTGCGCTAATACGAAATTAATTTGCCCGAATCGGAGAAGGAGAAGGAGAAGGAGTCGGAGCCGAGAGACGGCTAACCAGGACAGGCTGCCAGGATACTTGTCCAGTTTGCGGACAAGACAAATGGCGTCTGTAGCTGAAATATTAAAAATTTCGCTTCGTGTTGCCGATGTTGCTGTTGCTGTTGCTGGCATTGCTGATGTTGCTGGCGTGCTAATGTTGCTGCTGTAGTTGGGAGTTGCTGCTGTGTAGAAGCAATTACATTAAATAAAACAATAACAAAGAGTGTGTAAAGCGGACGAACAAACAAACAAACAAACAAAACAAGCAGCCAGGCAGAGCAAACAAAAGGCAAACCGAAACACACATGCTGGCCGAAAGGCAGGAAAAAGGCAAGACAAATTGTTGCAGCAGCAGCTGCATGTTGGGCCAATAAACAAAGCCAAAAGCACAACAGACGGGGCCGAATCAAAACCAAATTAAATAAAATAAAATAGAGCAAACAGGGCAAGGGAAATAATAAGAATATTGCATTAGTTGCAGGCCAGGGCCCGGGGGTTCAGTTTAAGTTTGCGAATCGGGATCTGGCGTCTGGGCAGCGGCTAAAAGCATTAACCGCAGCGACAGCCCAACAACCGACAAGCTGGTAGCACACACGTATCCAAACACCCAGTCACAGGAAGCCCACAGGACACCCGCACACCCACAGGACACATGCACTTGACTGCATCGGCGGTCCAAAGCTGGTGACACGCTTCTACATCGGCGACAACATGTTGCCACAGGAGATGGAGCCAGGAGTAGGAGCAAGAGCAGGAGCAGGAGCAGGAGCAGGAGCAGGAGCAGGAGCAGGAGCAGGAGCAGGAGCAG
>JAEIIF010046050.1:0-11156 GCA_018874455.1 Drosophila trapezifrons
AGCTCCAATTCAAAGGAGAGGTGCATGCGCACCAGGGATTTGTACTTCTCGTAGTTACAGCGGCGCATGCGCGCGGCCAAATCGCGATCCCTGGGCTCACTCAGGTTCACATGGTCCGTGTCCATCGCTTATTTCTCTTATTCGCGCTTATCGAGTCAACACTGTATACGTTCACGAACAACCACAACAACAACAACAACAATAAGGACGACTACTAACAGCGGAAACGCAAAAACAACAACAACGGAGAGTTGTCGCAAATCCCGAAGGTTGCTTCTCTCGAAATTCCGCCCGTCGAGATTCCCGTTTTAGGAGCGTTGTTTAATTGCCGATCGTTTGTCGCCCGTACACATATTTTTGCTTTTGGCCCGAATTTTAACTGCTGAAAATTGAACGAGACGCTACCGAACAGTGTGACCACGGCTAGAGCGCCAAATTATGCCCATTTCAGGAGATCTGGTAGCACGTCTCAATAAGGTGTTTTTCTAATGTTATAGAGGGCTTCAAGTCATTTACCAGGTGAAAAATACCTCTGTGCAAATTTTCAAAACATTTCTAAAACAGTTTTCCACTTCAAAACACCTGTAAAATGGTGGAAAATTCGACAGGCGTTGCCAGAGTTTTCAGAGCAGACCATGTCGTGTGCACGCTTACCAACACCTAAAACAGGCAAATATTTACCAACACCAAATAAATAATTGCACATTTCGGCCCATTGTTTGATCGCATTTTTAGCTATTTCTGTATTAAAATGGTGCTGATCATGCCCGTTTCCCCGCCGGAGCACGGCCTGCTTTACACTGCGAACAACATTAAGCTCAAACTGGGAGAAAAGGTGGTCGGCGAGGGAACCATCTACATTGCCCAAAAGTGAGCTTTTTTCGCACAAAGCCGGCGTCGTTATTGTTACTGTGAAACATCCCTCGGTTTTTTCAGCACGCTCTCCTGGCAGCCTAGCGACCTGGCCGAGGGCATCTCCATCGAGTGGAAGCAAGTGAGTCTGCACGGGATCTCCTCGAACCCCAGGAAATGCATCTATTTCATGCTGGACCACAAGGTGGAGTGGAACGGCGTGTACGGCGATCCCCCGCAGCCGACGGTGAATGGCCAGAACGGAGCTGGAGCTAGAGCCGGAAATGACGCCGACGTGGACGAGGGCAATGGCAGCGACGAGCCCGACGAGGAAGATAACTTCGAGGACGCCGTAGACGAGCAGTTCGAGGAGGTGACAGAGTGCTGGCTGCTGCCCGACGACATTCACACCGTGGACACCATGTACAGCGCCATGACCACTTGCCAGGCACTCCATCCGGACTCGGCGGACAGCGACTCGGAGGACAGTGACCCCATGGAGGATGCCGGCGGCATGGACGACGAGGATATGGAGCAGGATGCGCTCACCCTGGGCCGTAACGGTGGCGAGGTGGGCGGGATGCAGAACCTCAGCCTGGACGACGACGACGAGCGATTCGAGGACGCCGACGAGTGAAGCCACCATCACCACTACCACCTACTTGTAAGCGGAATCTTTTATACCAGCTTAAGTCTAAAGTGTACGATTTGTGAAGATACATCTGTATTTGATTAGCTTTTGGAATACTATATAATAAACGCTGTAAGCGCGCTTAAGAACTGAAAGCTAAGGGCTCTGCTTCGTGTTTTCCTTGTTGCGTGCAATTTCCGCCTCCAAATCCTGTTCGCTGATCGGTTGTGACAGCTATGGGTTAAAAAAAGAGTTATAAAAGGTCTCGTGGAGAGGTAAATTTACCTACAGCCTGGGCCACATCGGCCATGAGAAGCGCCTGCCGGTAGGCATCGCCATTGGAGGGCACTTTGTCGTAGTTCCAGTAGGTGAATTCGTTGAAAACGCCAGTGAGGCGTAGCTGGCGATCCGAGGACTCGCTAAGAGGCTTCTCCGTCTCCTGGAGCACCAGACCCTGGTATCCTTCGGGCACTTTAAGCCGCTCGCCGACTAAAGGATAACCTCGCAGGGCGTTCGTCAGCATTCCAGCTCCATATTCGGACGCCTCCCTCGTGTAGTTGTTGAAGTACTCCTCCACGTTTGCCTCGCCATCGCCGTCTACCTTGGCCGGTAAGTAGTGCAGATCCAGGGACTTGCCTTTAGCCAAGTTCTTGCCATTGAAATCGAGAGTAATAGACATTTGTTTATTTCAGAAAATGATAAACAAAATGAAGGTATATTGGCGCCGTTTTCAACACCTTTTAAATTAAAATACCAAAGAAATGGAAAAATATGTGGTTTTAAAAGTTTTTCACCAAACGGTCAGACTGCAATAAAAGTCGGCAAAATACGGCCATACCTACAAATTATCGGTCATACCCAAAAAATGACAGTATGACCGTTTTCCGTGGCGTTGCCAGATGTCGCAAGAAAACCCGCGAGCTTGAATAATTATTATTTAGTGGCAACGCTCAACCTATTCGATTTATATCGACGTTTCTTGACAATTCATGTTATCGAGGTATCGAATGCCAAATCGAATCCAACCGCCGAAAAAAGCAGAAGCGACGCGCAACGCGCATAATTTCGAATGCAAACTGACGCGCCGCCCGCAAGTGATAAATAGTAAACATCAGTGCTAGTACAGTAACTAAATTCGGTATTCAAGTGCGCGCAACTACAATTCGCAATTGCATTGGCAGCAGAAGCAGCAACAACAAAAACAATGGACGAGTTTACTCAGGTACGAAGGCTGCGCACACAACGAAGCCCTTTGTCTGCGATGCACTAGTGTTGGTAATTGCATCCGCCAATCTCCATTTCCATGGGATTTTCCGTTTTTCAGCTCATGCTCGAGAAGGCGGAACAGCGCAGTCGCGCCCTCGGCATCAGCAATGCCAGCAAATTCCCCCTCTCTGAGTGCAGCGTTCCCTCAACGTCCACCGCAGAGGTGGCCCCAAGGAGCCGCTCGCCGGGTGTCCAGAGCAGCGCCAGTGGCAGTGGGAAGGTCGTGATACTGGACAGGGCCACGCTGGAGGCGTCGCCGACCAAGCCGCTGCGTCACTATGCGGCTGTCAACAAAGAGAACATGGAGATGGGCATCGAGATAAACATAACCACAGGCAAGCCAATTGGGGTAAGTTTTGCTCATCCACCCCTGCCCCGCTTCGCGCTCTTTTGCTTATCTGTTGTGTGCTGGAATTCCGTTCCTCCAGGTGCAAGTTGAGATCCAAGAGCAGGAGGTGACCGACGACGACGACGAGGCAGAGACTCCGAGTCCGACCTTGGAGCCAGTTAACCAGCCGCTGGCGAGACTCAGGGACACTTCCCGCAGCAGACTGCAGCGCATGGGCGCATTGTACTCCAACACCAACGACCTCTCCTCGCCCATCCACCGCACGGAGGGGCAATTCCATGCGGGCGATGACGACGATATGGCCAGCCGCTGTAGCAGGCAGCCCAAGCAGAAATTTGGGAAACTAGCAGCATTGGCGGACACTATTAATCAGTGGGAGGATGACACGGCGCACCACGACGTACACAGACCCATTGAGGCGCCGCCACCGAAACCGGATTTGCCTAGTCGACGAACGGAGAAGGGACCTGCCCCCCAACCGCCAAGAAAGGACGAAGTCGACGAGGCCGCCCGGACCAAGCAGCTAAAGTGGGATCCCAAGGTACTGAGCTCACTGGAGGCCCAAGGTTTTCAGCGCCGCGAGTCCTCGACCATTAAACATACCTATGATTATGCCAAACAGGGAGAGGCGGCGCCAGCTGTCAAACCGCCAGTGCCGGAGAAATCGACGACGGTCAGCCAGGTGGCTAAAACCTTTGGGTCCTCTGCTCCTCAGTCGGCGAAGCCAGCTCCACCCTCAGCGCCTGCGGTTAAGTCCGGTTTGGTTTCCGGTCGAGCAGCCATTTTCGAGAATAAAGCAGGTGCCGGTGGACAATTCCCAGGCAGCCAGCGCAATCAGAAAGATCCCTGCGAGCTGTCCCTAAAAGAGCGCATGAAGCTCTTCGAAACGGGGAACAACAAGGCCATGCTGCCCAAGGCGCCCATTGGAACTGCTCCCAGTATTAGCCAGATCAGGCCCGAGGAGGCCAAACGTAAGTGTTCTGATGCTTACATATTCGATTTTTACATTTAACTGGGCTTTAATCTGATTCAACAGCACATGTTGCGGCCGTGCATCCGGTGACCGCTGCTGCTGCTACTACGGTAGCTGCTGCAGCTAAGCCCAAGCCGGAGAACAAGCTGCGCGACAAGGTGGCCGCCCTGGTGGCCAACGCACAATCCAGTGCTGAGAACCGGGTCAAGGAAATCGATCGGCAAAGACAGGAGGACATGCAGATTATTTCGAATCGCTTCAACAAGCAAAAGGAGCTCTTCGACGTCCAGACATCTGCCGGCGTAGTGCCTGCGCCGGTTCCAGCACATGCCCCAGCTCCGAGTAGACTGGTGCGTCCCATGCCACCGCCTCCACCACCGCCTATTGCCGGACTCTCACCAGCATTGGCCAGCAGCAAGAGACGTTCACGTAAGCGACTAAGCCAGGGAATCCAAGAACCTTTTTGCTGATATTCTCGTAATTTCAGCTGGTGATGCGCCCATCACTGACGAGGACTCCAAGCGAGCCCGCAAATCTCATTCCGATCGCCTGTATCCGGCACTGTCGGACCTCGATTCCAGCGGAGACAACTGCTGTGCCACCGAAACAGCCTCCGCCACCGATGACAGCCATCCACTAGACGATGAGGAAACGGAAAGGTGCGCTGACAAATGCTACTCCTGCTTGCTATTCCTGCTCTGCATTGAGTAGCATTCCAAGACTGATAGGCATAAGACATTCGTAGCTTTAAACCCCACCACCCCCTAGACAAGACCAACAAAAATAAAATCGCAATCGCTTGCTTAACTAACCGCTTATCTTTGATTCGTGCAGTTGCATGGATGAGTCGGAGGACCAGTCGCAGACTGAGGACAGCAGCGCCGGCATGTGCAACGGCAGCCTGGGCCGTGAGATAATGAGCGCAGTCCAGCGCAACGAGGCGGAGCATCAGCAGTATGTCAAAAAGGTAGGCGAACAGGTAAAGAAATCTCGGACCCAGCGGGCGGTCACCATTAATCCCTTTTTGTTTCTTTCAGACCGTGCACTATGCAGACCAGGACATGTACTACAGCCACGAGGCTCACGAGGACAGCTCTTTGAACTCGTCGCAGGTCTCGGGCATGGATGACTATCTGGATCAGGCACTGGGCGAGGATTATGGCAGCACCCAGGATGATGAGAGCTTCAGCGGGGACGATCAGAACGCCAGTCGGCTGTCTTTGGGCGTAAGTCTACCAACATTTTAGGTTTGTAAAGCAATTCAATAGCTAATCATCCTATTTTTGCAGAGCAAGGGAACCACGGCCTCAAACAGCTTCTCCTTCCGAAAGAATCCAGCCCCGAGCTCTTGCACGCCCATCGATGAGCACTCGGAGATCATGGACATGCAGACGCCGCTGCCGAGTGGAGCACAGCCGGTGAAGTCCGAGCTGAGCGTGAATCAGGACAACGACAACCTGGTCACCTTGGTTCACACTGTGAGCTTCTACCGCCGACAGCAGAGTGCCAACGTTAGTCAGCTTATTCCATAGGATTTTACAGATTATTAGCTAATTCATGGTTCTATTTTAGAGCTCCAATTCCACGCCCGTGCGAAAGATCTGCCGCGAACAGCAGGTGATGCGTTCAGCTCTGGCAGCCGACTGTCATGCCAAGCACAGACTGGAATATGACTCGCCGCAGCAGCAGGGCGACGGTGGGGCGGCCAGCATGGACGAGCAGACGGATGAGGACGATGAGCAGGCTCAGAGCTCGCGCGATTCCAGCGAGGCCTCGCAGGCACAGGATAAGATCAAAAAGCTGCTGAGCGAGGTGTGCAAGCAGCAGCAGGTAATCGGCCAGGCAAGCCAGGCTCTCAATCTGTGCGCGGCCACCGTCGAGTTCTCCGGCTCCACGGAGTCCGTGGAGGGAGAGCGGTATCTCCTGCTGGCAAGTAAGTATGGCTTTTGCAGCTTAAAGATCGATTGTTGCTAACGTTTAATCTCCTTGCAGCCCATCGACGTCAGGCCTGCTTGGACGAGGTCCAACGTTTGAGGGTTGAGAACAGCATGCGTCCCGTGGGTGCACCCAAGGAAAAGGGACTGCTGACGGTGAAGGACATTACCATTCCCCTGCGCCAGGAGTATGTGCGCAAAATGGCCTCGGGCAACATTAATGGGCATCATCTGGTGTGCCTGCTGAAGTACAATGAGCACGTACTGGCTACCAAGACAGTGCCAACGATGCCTGGCCTGCTGTCGGTCAAGTTTCCCGATGTCCTGCAGCTGAACAATGTGTATGCCGACTTTCGGGTAAGTGTTAAGGCTGCTTTCAAGGTATAGCTTATGCTTTAATTAAACCATACTTAATTGGTCTACAGATCACGCTAGAAATCTATGGAATGCTGGCGCAACGCGATCAGCTGCCCCACGAGCTGAAGTACCACATCAATGTGAACAAGAAGGGCGGTGTAAAGACACCCAAGAAGAAGGGTGGCGAGAATCGACTGGTAATGCCGCCGGTGCAGAGTCCGGCCGGGCCTCATGTGGTTCGAAAGCCGCAGTTGGTGCAGTATGGCTTTGCCATCTTCTCGCTGCGTGAGATCCAGCGCATAAGCTGGACGCTGACCCAAGTACTCGGCGTCAGCCCCCTGGAGGGCGTCGTCCACATGAAGGTCAACTGTGAACTGTCGGTGAGCGTGGAATACAAGGGCTTCCTCACCATGTTCGAGGACATTTCCGGCTTCGGTGCCTGGCATCGGCGTTGGTGCTATCTGAACGGCTCCGTGCTCAACTTCTGGAAATATCCGGACGATGAGAAGCGCAAGACGCCCATGGGCAGCATTGATCTGAATGCCTGCAGCTCCCAGAAGGTGTCAACCGCACCTCGTGACATCTGCGCCCGCCTCAACACCATGCTGCTGGAGTGTGAGCGCCCGGCAATGGACACGGACCAGGAGTCGCTGATAATCGTGCCCAACGGACACACAACCACGGTGCGGCATCTGCTCTCCGCCGACACGAAGGAGGAGCGCGAGGAGTGGTGCGCCTACTTCAACAAGGCGCTGACGCTGCTGCGCGCCTGGGGAAATACCCACTAAACCGCTGACCCACTCCCGCTCACCCACCAGCGATTGCAATTGACGACGAGACACTGACACCGAACGAACGGGCGGGTTGTTGAAAGTTTTCTCTTTTTAAGTTAACTAACTTTACTACTTTTATCGCGTTTGTCTTATTTTTTTGTTTAATGTTTCCAATTCAAATTATTTGTGCTCCGTATTCGACTGGGACACACTTTCGTGTGGTTGCAACCTTAAAAATGTGTGTACATTGCATTGTGGGATGTCTCGCTGAAAATCCTTATATAAATATATATTAAATACATGTAAATCCCAGTAAAAAAAAAGGCTGCCGCCTGCACTATACACTGAATTGTTTATTGTTTATTGAATACTATTATACACGTACACTTATACATTCACATACATATATCGTTTTGCAAGAACTCGTGGCTATGGAGGAAGTAGTGGCTACGTGGCTTCCGTGTGTTAACTATCTTTGCATCTTAGACCGACCGCGTTCCGAATCGAGCATCGAGCGAGAGTTAAAGCTTGCGTGTTATCACGACCCCGACTTCCGGCTGTTCTAGTGCCAAACTCCGCCCCGGCACCAGGTAATCCGTTACGGCTCGCGTTGTTTTCTCTGTACTGTGTAGGTGGTTCATGTCAGGTAGTTCAGTGTGTCTTTTGTTTTTCTTTTCTCTTTTTTTTTTGCCATCGGAATTGACTCTAGTTTGGAGATAACTCCTCCTTACGTATGTCTGTCTGTCTGTTGGCCATCGTCGGCCTAAAGGCTATCTACAAAAAGTGGATTACGCGTTGCCTTCTTGAAATTTGAGTGTGGGTGTCCGCTAGTTCACAACACTATCAATTGTATAGATATATATCTGTTATATAGGTATATATAGTATATATAATATGCTATTTGACTTGAATATCTGCAGTTAGTTGTAAATTCTCCAAAATTATTACAGTTTGCCAGATATGCAGGATATACTTGTGTGTACTTTGTACAACAGTAGGGCGACGCTCTCGCCGGATCGGGCACGGAATATATATTTATATATACACAATCTCTCTGGCGGAAGGAGGAAAGGAGGGAAAAATTGAAGTCGAGAGCCCGCCACCGCTACTGTTCGGTAATGCATTCGCTGGATTTGGATAGACACTGCCTCAAACTGCTTTGGATAACTCCCTATAGCAATAAAACTGTCAACATTCGCTAGAAGAATATTAATGGGACTAGGCTAGGCATATATAGTATATAATACTGAAGGATACTTCCATATATATAGTATGTCTGTATCTAACACGTGTCTGTGCTCGTGTCTCTGTGTCTCTGGTGGTGCAGTGCAGTTCGCAACGCAAATATAAAGCCGAATTTCGATGCAAGTCTTGGATGTTGCTCAATTGATATATTCATTCATAACCTAAGCACTAAACCTTAAACAGTTGCCAATATATAAAATTGAAAAAAATAATGCACTAAGCTTACTTATATTCGTGTATGTGTTTGTTCGTGTTCGTTTGTGTGTGTGCGGTGTGTGTGTGTGTGTTGCTAAGCACCTTTAATGAACATTTTAAAATTCAACACTTAAGGCTACAACGGAATGTACAGTAAACAATTAAATAAATTAAACAGTAAAACGATATGCGTAGAGAATACTATACATAAAACACAGCCACTCCCGGATCTGGTCTGGCTGAACTAGTCTCCCCCCCCAGGGCGAGGTCCTTACGGATTTGCAGCCACTCCGGCGGCGGGCGAGGTCACCTGGGCATTCTGACGCCGCAGATCCGACTGAGTGGTGGCCGTTATGATAGTGCCCACAATCAGCATCACAGCCATGGTTATGTTGGCGGCAATATCACCGAACGAGGTGAAGAGCTCCGAGTAGAACAGGGTGAAGCAGATGCCGAAGGTCTGGGCGGAGGCGTTCAGCAGGCCGGAGGATGTTCCCTCGGGCTCCGGGAACGTGAGCTCGGCCCCGAACTCAAAGCCCACCGGCAGATAGCCAGTCATAAAGAAGCTGGAAGCAAGGGTTAAGGTTTTTCATTCGGTAATTGGTAATTATATTTATATAGAGATCTATCTCTTCAAAGCTTATCTAGGACTTACTATTAAGAAAGGCTCTATCTAAAAAACGGCATGACATTTAATAACAAAATAATTACAGTAAATTTCAATAAATTCTGTAAGCTTGAAACCAAAATTTGAGCAAAATTGGATTATAATCATGAAAGTTATTAAACAATAAAGTTGGCTAAGTATACAGAACCTCGGCAACATATGTAGATGTGTTGCCAGCACCAATGGGTGTTGCTCAACATGTTTCTAGCAACATTTGTCAGCAACAATTTCTTCTCCATTCCGTCATATATTCCTATTAATTGTTCTGCCTTTTATTTTGCGAAATTTAAGCTTTAAAACGCTTGGACATATGAGTTCTGTGTTCTGATTGAAATTGATTTTTAATATCTAATTTAATATATAGAAAATGTTTTTCCCAGCTAAGATAAATGCTTAATTTTCAACTAATCGATAATACTTCCAGTAAGTAAAATCTTAGGCCTTAAATTCGACTTACCCCAGCAGCGAAGCGGTCAGATAGACCACCGCAATGTGTCCTGTGTCCAAGGTGAAGGTAAAGATCCACATGCCCACCATGGACAGCGCATAGACCGCCAGCGTCGTCTCCCTGTAGAGAGAGGTAGTGGCAGAGGTAGAGGTAGAGGTAGAGGTAGAGTTAGAGGCAGAGGTAGAGGTTGAGAGAACAACCGCAGTGAGTACCGCTCATTAAACATCGAGTGCCTCCCATTCAATTAATAACAACTTCTGCAGCTGCCGGGCCGAAACTTTCTCAAGCAGCCCCCACTCGCAGCCGGGTGCACATGGCGTATACGTAATGAGTTCGGCTCGTGCCCTGGAAAGCCCTTCAGCCGTTGATGGCTGTACTTACTTGAACTTATGCGTCTTATCCAGCACAATGCCAGAGACCACAGAGCCCAGCATTCCGGCCAGCACAATGCTGAGGCCAATGCGTCCGGCGTCCACCTCGTGTCCGGGATAATACTTGAGCACCACCTGTAAACAAATCCGCGCCATTAGCAACCATTAACCGCTCATTAATCCAACTCATACCGGATTCAGGAGCGTGGAAATGGCATAGAAGACGCCCACATTGATGCCGTAGGACAGGAGCAGGAAGATGAAGTTCCGGTTGGTTATCAGGTTCTTCAGCGACTGAATGAAGCTGACCTGCTCGCCTTCCGAGTTCTCCAAGCGCTGGGCCTCCTCCTGGGCGGCGGATGGGGGAGTGGGCGGTCGGTCCTGGAAAACTAGAGGAGCATAAGAAATGTTATTCGATTGCCAGGAGAAAGTCTTCGCTGGTTCTTCTTAAATTTAAGTGGGAGTCATGCATTTACTTACAAAACACCATCAGTACGAGCAGGATGCTGGTGAGTCCTGCCACCAAGTAGAACATCATCTGCAGATCACGCCCCACTGTCTCCAGATCCGGGGAATTGGGCACCAGCATGGGTGGCAGCACAAAGCCAACGGCCACGCCCAGCTGCAAGAAGAGAGATGAAGGCGGAGTTATCCATTGTGCACACAAGTTGCTTAAAGCGGAATCTGTTTCCGGATCCGTTTCAGCCTCGGAATCCGCTGGCATTTCTGCAACGCTTCCGGACTTTACCCTCTTCTCCCCGCCAGACCCTTCTTTGCCTGACGTTATTTACGCTGCAACTGTGAAATTGATTTATAGTGGGCAAGACCCTGCTAGATATCCTGCTCCTTTCCCTTTCCATATCTCCATATCACCACCATTCCCTTCCCAAAACCCTGCTGCACTAGAAGGATGCTTCTATGTTGCCGTTGTATTTTTTTGTTTTCGTCAAAGTTTGTGGCGTTGTTCTACGGGAAAAAAATAGATGTACACCCCGGGCCCGGCTGTGACAGCTCCGCTTTTATCCAGCACACGCCATTGCACAAAAGTTGAGCCATGCAATTTTTATTTGTTATTTTCCTTGATTTTTTTTACGG
>JAEIIF010046078.1:0-19504 GCA_018874455.1 Drosophila trapezifrons
ACCCAATCCATAACCCCAACCAAACATGTCTCTTCGATGTTGTGTCGTCAATGTTGTCCAACCTATACATATGTACATATATATGTACGATTCTGAATCAGTGTCCTAAACCTCATGTCCTAGTCTTCTACAAATTTCATAATGCTTGCCGAAGCCCAAAGCCTAATATAGCCGTAAACCTTAAGCCAAATCTAAAAAACCTAATCAACTTAAACCAAATAATCGTAGTCAGTTTTTATGGTAGTAGGTAGGGTAAGATAGGGTATAGGGACTGCCCTCTACACAACACAAAACACACACCCTATTATTATATGTTACTTGCCATATTATCGAGCCTCTTCGTTCGCGTAAATTAGAGATGGTATTTCTGACCCAACATATTGGCGATTACCCCGGCATTTGCCAGGGCAAAACGCGGATACCCGGTGTCAACGATGGTGAAGAATTTGAGTTAACTGACGTAAGTTTTGGTGCAGGTCGACGAGTGCTTCCCAACCCAACCCAACTCCAGCTTCCAGCTCGGAACTGTTGTAAAAATATTTCTTCTCTATCAAGTATTGTGTATTAAACAGTGTTTTTATCTTATGAACTCCACTGATGACGTTTGACAATGATCCAAACACGTTCTGATCGATCTCTCTCGCTCTATGTAGTGACGGCTATGAATCTGTGTACATATGATTAACTTTCAAGTGTTATTCCGGAATTATCTTGAGTTACTGCGCTCTCTCTATCAATCTCTTTCTCTATAATTCTGTCAATTTCTTCCCAAGTAGTTTGCACCACCATCCAATATTCCGCTTGTACCATACACAAAAGCCACTAAATAGACCAAATAGTCCCCAGCTGGGAGCAGAAAGGATCTCAGCCGACCTTACACCGAGTCTAATTAGTTGATTCCATGTCGGTTCGTTCACGTGACACCGGGTTTTATTAAAATGCCATTGAGACAGAGAGATGAAAGACCGCTCCTGGCTGGGAAGAAATGCACAAGGATTACGCCCCACACACACACACACACACACTTTAAACACATAGCCACACACAGCACAAAGCACACACGCATCGAACATGTGATACCCTAGGCTTAGAGCATAAGTTCTGTTTTTCTTGCTAAACCAAAGAAATCCTTTTCTCCGACTATATGTATGCAGACATGTGCTTCCTCTCCGATAACATTTACGACTACTTTAACGTATCCCAGGGTAAAGTCACTGTACCCAACATGGATGACGGTGAGGAATTCCAGGCTGCAGATGTAAGTGGTCGCCAAACACACAGCAAACACAACCAAACTGCACTTCACCCCACACAACCCACACATACACGCGCAGACATATAGACACTCCCCCAATATATATGCATCCGATATCGGTGACGTCTGAACGACAAGGAAAACCCACCAACCGATGAGCTACACCAACCACCACACCCAAACCAAACAGACATATTTTGTGTGTTTTGTGATTTTCTTTTCTTTCCATGTGTTTTTTTTTATGGTTACCCAAGTTCCGTTTCCGAATCCAGTCCCCAGAAGCGGGGATCATAGAGTAATAATGATGGAATGGCGAATGACGCAACCCCTGCCCGAAAAAGAGCATCCTACAGATGCTGTGATAATTTCATTATCTGTACCTGTACCTAATACGAATGCCCCGACGACGTCGATTCCGTTGTCCCCGACTTTGACCTTTTGCCTGGAATGTAAATGCATCATGTTACCCTAAGATACTTATAGTTTTAGATGAAAAGGACGAGTGTGTGAATCCCCCCTGATTTGTGCCTTGAATAGACACTATGTACAAATCCAATTGTGATCCGGTGTATCTAAAACGATATTTGTGTGTAACGGCCGCAGACTGACTTGACAGCCGTTGTGTGTACCAACAAACTGGTTAAGAACTCAGCACGTAAACCTCATAAAAATTCGTATAGATCACCCCAGAGAAAACCCCTCAAAAATATCCTTGTGAATCTTGTCTTGTTAGTGATTAAGCGACCCGGCAATCCACGCGTTTCCCAACGATTCCGGAATACTTAAGCCACCTGGTAAACCTAGCTATATCTATATAAATAGACCATAAATAGTAGCACCCATAGGTCTACTAACCCTAACGCCATTACTTGCTGCTCAAAAAACCCCTAGTAACTTATAGTAGTGAACCGTTTGAAGCATGTTGTGCATGATCTACTAGATGTAAGCTACACTCAACCACAGAAAAAATGCTCAAAACCAAACCCAAAAAATAACGCTGATAAAAGCCATTAACCCGAAGACACGAGAAAGGAGATGTTCCCTTACTAAAGTATCACTCTTTTGTGCCACCAAAATTCTCGATCCACAGCAAGCCTTCGACATCTTGGGCTTCACCAAGGAGGAGAAGGAGAATGTGTACAGGATCACCGCCGCTGTCATGCACATGGGTGGCATGAAGTTCAAGCAACGTGGTCGCGAGGAGCAGGCTGAGCAGGACGGCGAGGAGGAGGGTGGCCGTGTGTCCAAGCTGTTCGGCTGCGACACCGCCGAGCTGTACAAGAACTTGCTGAAGCCCCGCATCAAGGTCGGCAACGAGTTCGTCACCCAGGGCCGTAACGTCCAGCAGGTCACCAACTCGATCGGTGCCCTCTGCAAGGGTGTGTTCGATCGTCTGTTCAAGTGGCTGGTGAAGAAGTGTAACGAGACTCTGGATACCCAGCAGAAGCGTCAGCACTTCATTGGTGTGCTGGATATTGCTGGTTTTGAGATCTTCGACGTAAGTATCGGACAGATCGGGGGACTTGGGCAGGCCATCACCGCCCAAGGTGCTCCATACACATGGACCCCCTTGGGGGATGTTGGCCTGCTGTAGCCGTGATTGACCACCAACCCACTTCATTTCGATGACCGGGCTGGCGGCCCACTCACGGCTGACTTGCTAACATGTCTCTCAACAGTCTAGCTAGGAATTCAAAATCACTCGGGGAACTATCAACATAGGTGCACCCTCTCTTCGCACCCAAAAACACCCACAGAAACACACAAAGTACACAGAAGCATCAGTATCAGTAGCAGTAGCCTTATAGATAACCCACTTGTATCGCTATTTTATTGTCTAAATATTCCCGACTCCAATGTAGTACAACGGCTTCGAGCAATTGTGTATTAACTTCACCAATGAGAAGCTGCAGCAGTTCTTTAACCATATCATGTTCGTCATGGAGCAAGAGGAATACAAGAAGGAGGGTATTAACTGGGACTTTATCGATTTCGGTATGGACTTGCTGGCCTGTATCGATCTCATTGAAAAGGTGCTTAAAAGTTGCAAACTCAATTCGTGAACTATGTATTGTTTTTATTTTATTTAAACTCAATTTGAACTATGTATTGTGTGTCATTCGGATAATGTACCGAATTATTCTTGTTTGTCATGTCATGTTCTAGCACTGCCAGTCAATCTTTTAGGTTTCGATCAAAGTCGAGGGGTTTTCGCCAGCATGTTCTCAGGTAAACTGTAAATGAGTGTATTTTGAATGTCAGGCCCCCAACCCCAATCACTATGTTATAATGCACTGAATATATATACTCATCGCACCAATCCACACCGATTCCCCCAAAACGATATCTAGTACAACGGTTTCGAGCAACTGTGTATTAACTTCACCAACGAGAAGTTGCAACAATTCTTCAACCATCACATGTTCGTTTTGGAGCAAGAAGAATACAAGAGGGAAGGCATCGACTGGGCCTTCATCGATTTCGGTATGGACTTGTTGGCCTGTATCGATCTGATTGAAAAGGTTCGTCTCCGCGCACTCGCACCAACCAGCCTTTCACGCCAAAGATTTTCATAAAATCCGCCAACAGCTCGTTGCCATATCTATAAATATGAATAAGTTTTATTTTAATGTGTTCCATAACCCCGGTATGGCAAATCATCTAGAACTGATGATCCCAGAAGGGGTTAGCATATCTATACTTATTTTTACAGTCATGCGGAGAAGTGCGCCCATAAGCGTTTTCTAGCTCCATATACGTATAAGCACCCACCACCCCACCCACATTTATGTCATGTCTGTCCAGAACAAAGCAGAACCCACAGAAAAAGTTCGAGGGAAGACCGACAAGTAACTAACCCAACGAAAACTATTTCGACCAAGCATTGAAACTACATCCTGATTAACCCCGCTTTATTATTATGTTACATATTGTTACGTTCCACAATCTAGTACAACGGTTTCGAACAATTGTGCATCAATTTCACTAACGAAAAACTGCAACAATTCTTCAATCATCACATGTTCGTTTTGGAACAAGAAGAATATCAACGCGAGGGCATCGAATGGACCTTCATTGATTTCGGCATGGATCTGCAAATGTGTATTGATCTGATCGAAAAGGTACAGATGCGGCGATAACTATCTAACAGAGCAGATAGCCCAATGCTGACCATTAAACCATAATACACAATTGCGATAGAAATGCACCGTGAAGAATGTGATCTAATCTAATGCAAAATCTAATCGATATTAATTTCCATTAACTTAGTTGTAAGATCGCCTAAAGCTAAAAAAGCACCAACCACTGTTAATGCATTTGCAACTTTACGACTCACAACTAAAAATGTAAGGGGTAAGTCCTATGTACTAATGTGTTCTATTAGTCGTACCGTCTAGTCTTAGTCTTAGTTGAGCGTCATGCCGCTTACGAGAATTGTAAAAACAAGAACTACTTATATGTTAATGCGTGCTTGCTACTAGAAAATCTTACAGCAGCCCCAGAAAATATAATCGCCAGACGAAACTAATGAACGGAACTTCGATTTCTCGCACCAACAGCCCATGGGTATCCTGTCCATCCTGGAGGAAGAGTCTATGTTCCCCAAGGCCACCGATCAGACCTTCTCGGAGAAGCTGACCAACACCCATTTGGGCAAGTCGGCTCCCTTCCAGAAGCCCAAGCCTCCAAAGCCCGGCCAGCAGGCTGCCCACTTCGCCATCGGCCATTATGCTGGTTGCGTCGCCTACAACATCACCGGTTGGTTGGAGAAGAACAAGGATCCTCTGAACGACACCGTTGTCGACCAGTTCAAGAAGTCGCAGAACAAGCTGCTGATCGAAATCTTCGCCGATCACCCCGGACAGTCGGGTGGCGGTGAACAGGCCAAGGGAGGTCGTGGCAAGAAGGGCGGTGGCTTCGCTACCGTCTCGTCGGCCTACAAGGAGCAGCTGAACAGCTTGATGGCCATTCTGCGCTCCACCCAACCTCATTTCGTCCGTTGCATCATTCCCAACGAGATGAAGCAGCCTGGTCTGGTTGATGCCCATTTGGTTATGCACCAGCTGACTTGTAACGGTGTGCTTGAAGGTATCCGTATTTGCCGTAAGGGCTTCCCCAACAGGATGGTGTACCCCGACTTCAAGATGCGGTGAGTATTGGGTTCCTCAAAAGGCCCTAGGTCTACACTTAACTCTTACACTAGCACCTATACTTAGTTCTTAATTCGATATCAGAGATATAGTCCAGCACTCTCAGCCTCCTGTACATACACACCAGTCGGGTTACATATAGGACTAGGAACTATCTATTAATTACGATCAATAATTAACTTGTAAATTGTAATACCCAACTCTAGTTACATGATTCTGGCCCCTGCCATCATGACGGCCGAAAAGCTGGCCAAGAACGCGGCCGGCAAGTGTCTGGAAGCCGTCGGACTGGACCCCGACATGTATCGCATTGGTCACACCAAGGCACGCATATATAACTTCCCTTTCAAAATATCCACTTTGTATATCCAAGCGAATGTCCATGCTCCAACTGTATCACTAGTGTATCTCGCTCTTGACTCCCACTTGTTTCCTCTTTGTCCTCTTTGTATGTACCATGTACCAAATATCAGTTCCAGTCCCAGTTCCAGTTTCAGTTCCAGTGCTGTGCCTCTATGTTAGGTGTATCTCCGTTTAAGAGTCTTACTGTGTGTAGCACGATCTGTTCCGAGCATCGAATCAAAATCCAATTAATCGTCTTGACAGGTACCAGATTCTGAACCCCCGTGGCATCAAGGAACTTGATTGTCCAAAGAAAGCCTCCAAGGTTCTGATTGAATCCACCGAGCTGAACGAAGACCTGTACCGTCTGGGTCACACCAAGGCATGAAAATGTTCTTCCCTTACTTAAGCTTAATCTGGCAAAACAACTTCAAAATTGTGTGAACATACCGACACAAACACTTATGAGTGGATGGCTCAACAGTATCTTTGTGTAGTCAATAATCTTCCAAAGGGTGCTCGAGAAAACCTCAACGAGAGAGCAACCCCGTACACGAAACACCATACACTTTACACCTCTCAGAACCGAACAATATATGTACAAAATATGGGTGAACTAGACACAACTGTACCGAGAGGGTACACTCGTATAACACCTCTCCATATTACAGCTATCAGATCCTGAATCCAGCTGGCATTGTTGGCGTTGACGATCCCAAGAAGTGTGGATCCATCATTTTGGAGTCCACCTCATTGGATCCCGATATGTACCGCATTGGACACACCAAGGCAGGGTCACGTTCCGATCTATTTCGACCTCTATGCTCATGCATTTTGAACTCTATTTCTTTCTTTAATTATCTGCTCCAACCCCAATCAAGTAGTTTTGAAATATCTATTCTATCTCCCCTCCACACTTGACGAATACCACACAACTCGTATTCGAATCGAATAAATCTCTCTCGCGCTCGATATATCAATACATACAATACAATCGAACTTCACTCGTATCTCAAATGCCAGACAGAGGCTATACGAGCTCAAAACAAACAATGAAATACAAATCCAGTACAAAATCCAACAGATTTCAGGCGCCCTTTAGGTAAACAGCAACAGAACCTTACTAAGGGCGCTCAGTTCAAGTTCAGCACTTTTGTATGACTTCAACCCCCTTCCCGGAAATGAAATGATATGAATTCCAACTACACCAACTCCACACACACACACACATAGACACGCACACACAGCACACATTCGTAAAGCCCCAAGCATGGGTTCGAACGTTCTAATGTAGAAAGTTGCCCCTTTGAAGATTTCGTTGTTAAGATCAACTGTAAATAACACTAGACATAAGCTAGACATACTAAACCATTATTAGATACTTGGTATACTGTAGTATCATTTAATATTGATTATCATCATATATATGTAAACATTTAGCTACCAAATCCTGAACCCCAAGGGTATCAAGGGTATTGATGATCCCAAGAAATGCACGAAGGTCCTTATCGAATCGACCGAATTGGATGATGATCAGTACCGTTTGGGTAACACAAAGGCACGCACAACCGAACATTTTTTCTACGAATACTTCAAAAACTCCCAAAACACTTTTGTCTATGGCTCCGAAACAGATGTCCAGACACACATTTTCACATTGCACCCAGAACAGAAAAACACACAAAACTCTCATAGCGGCGGTCCTTGGTCGAGATAGAAACTAAGCAAAAAGCTTAAATCTTGAACCGGGACCTCTCTGTGCGCATGTCCTTTTGTCTCAATCTCTATAAATTGGACTTACAAAAAAACCCTGATCCTTTCCAAGAACCAAAACAAGCGAAAAACCTTTATAAAAAGGTAGAAGCAACCCCCTCCCAAAATCCCGTTTATTGGTGTCTACACTTCGTTTTAGTAGTAACTTACCTAGACGTAACTCTACTATCCCTAGTCAGTAGTTAACCCCCTATCCGAAACCCATCGAAAATTTAGTTAGTATGTATGCACTCTAACATTAACCTAATCGTTTGAAACAAATTAATACAAACATTCAAACTACAAAACCCCATACAGCTACAAGATCATGTGCCCCAAGCAATTGCAGGGCGTTGACAAAGACAAAAAGGCCGCTGACATAATCATTAAGTTTATCGATTTGCCCGAAGATCAGTACCGTTTGGGTAACACAAAGGTATATCGCAGACAATATATCTTAAAAATTCATTCACAACCACGAAGCATCCACTGCACTTCTCTTTCTGCTTGAATCTGGAGAAAATATTCCAGTCTGTTGCAGCATTTGAGTTAAGGCCTGACCAACATCTACGGTTTGTCTGTGCTTTAATTCGAGTCCTGCAATGGCTGAATATATTATTCCGGCTTCATTCGCCTTTTCGCCATAAGTGTCTGCACTTCTTTAAAAATCCTCTTCAATTTTTTACACTTTCGCTGCTTACTAAGCTATATTCACTTCTGATCAGCATTCCATAATCCAACCGTGACACTTTCAGCTGCTAGTACACAGCTCTTGTCGGGGATTGGATTGTGGGACGTTTGGCCTGGAGCGTACATCTTGCCATGTCTGAGTCTCATCTGAGTGTTACTTCATCTGCCTGTACTAAACCCCATTCGCACCTATATACTAAACCCATATATATGTTGTTTGTCTTGAATCGTGTGTCTTGTGACTTTATGTACTTTCTGTGTTATTGTTTAAACCATCCATCCTCTATCTATCCCAGTTCAACCTGTCCAAAAGTGTTTTTGAAGAACCGCTTATGCAAAAGCAAAAAAAAAAGAATCAATAGAACCCGGGCTGTCTGAAGGTTTCACCCAGAAGCTCCCCGGACAGTTTGGGTTCTGCTTAGTGCACGCGCTCTTCAGGATGCGGAACCAACAGAAGACTAACTTATTATTATTTCTCCCCAACCCACAAAAACCCCTTAAACCACAAACAGGTGTTCTTCCGCGCCGGTGTCCTGGGTCAGATGGAGGAGTTCCGTGATGAGCGTCTGGGCAAGATCATGTCCTGGATGCAGGCCTGGGCTCGTGGTTACCTGTCCCGTAAGGGCTTCAAGAAGCTCCAGGAACAGCGCGTCGCCCTCAAGGTTGTCCAGCGCAATCTGCGCAAGTACCTGCAGCTCCGTACCTGGCCCTGGTACAAGCTGTGGCAGAAGGTCAAGCCCCTCCTCAACGTCAGCCGTATCGAGGATGAGATTGCCGTGAGTATAGCGAACTTTGGGACATCTCCGTCTGCAGTCTGCCAGCGTTTTGTGGTATTTGTGGTTCGACTTGTGTGAACTTGGACGGAGCAGTTGTCGGTGACAATCAAGCGAAGACTACCCTGATGTAGCCCTGGTATGTCCATTCCATTCGGATTCGTATTCGGTTAGCGCGCCCCGCTCATTGTCTGGGGTAATTGGATGGGTCCGGGCAGCTGCACCAATCAAATCCCCAAAACTCAATCTTATTTTAGCCAATGGCCATAAACATTGTTGCGATGCGAAATTCTTTCGGTTAATTAAGCACCCAACTTAATACCTGCAGCACGGACATGCAACCCATGCTCACTAAAAACCGAAAACCGAAATCTGAAAACTGAAAACAACATCCACCCACTTAGAGCAGCTGCCCGAACATATCGATACGATCTGATTCCAATCGCCGGGGCTGCCAAAAATAGATGCTGTCATAATCTCTTCGCACTCTCGGGCCAAATGTGGCCACTGTTTACCCCAGCGAAACTTTTCGCTGGAATCCAATAACTCGTTCACCTCTCACATCCCATGTACATGGTACATGGTTCCTACACATACATCTTGGGCAGAAGTTATGACTGGCGCTGGGTCTATTCTGGGCCCTGCCACATAGCTCGGGCATTTTTTTTTAAGAGCCACAATTAGTTTGCCAATTAGCTTGCTAATTAAATAATAAAAAATGCCCGAAGAGATGCCCACGTATAGTTCCGATTCCCGATGAGTAATTTAACATGATGTATACACACGCACATTCTTGTATACATGTATTCTATATATACTTAAGATGGTACACCTGCTGGCCCCGCCGCACAAGTGCGAGTTGATAGGCCCCATACCAGAGCCCCGCACTGTATGCCAGCCCATTGCCCACAGCAATGCCAGCGATTTGCGAATTATGATGGCTACCTCCTCCTGACCAAGGCGATTACACACATGCCAAGTGGCAGCAGCTGCCGTGGCGCTGCTCTGCTCAGCTCTGCTCGGCTCGGGGCGTTTGCTAATTTTATAGCCCAAGTGGCCCAGTGCATTTGCAGCAGCCATTCCAGTTGTATTTGACCAGTCGTCGTCGCGGTAACGCGTACCACAAACGAACCCCCAACGAAGAACCAATCGAACTGAGCACAAGGGTCGACCAGCTTATCTAGGGAGCATCTTGATATAACGAACTCGAAAGTGGAGTTGATTGGCATTGTAGCTAGTGGGAGTTATTATTAAGTGAACAGGATTATATAAAGTGATCAGTTCAGTCCGAGAGAGTTTCAAGCATATTAGGCTGCTGGAAAGCATTCTTGCAAGCTAGCTCAAGCAAAAGGAAGTTATTAAGAGCGAAATAGCGCCATGGCCGATGAAAAGAAAACCAAGAAAACGAAAAAATCCTCCGAAGCAACCACACCTAGTGCCACTGAGGAAGCACCTCCTGCCGAGGCTGCCCCACCAGCTGCAGCTGCAGAGGAAGCACCTCCAGCTGCAGCTCCTCCGGCCGAACCCACACCCGTCGAACCACCACCACAAGCCCAGCCAGCTGAGGAGAGCAGCTCTGGCGGCTCCTTTACTAACCCATCGAATGCTTCTAATGACTTGCAGCGTCTGGAGGAGAAGGCCAAGAAGGCTGAGGAATTGCACGCCGCTGAAGTGAAAGTGCGCAAGGAGCTGGAGGTCCTCAACGCCAAGCTGTTGGCTGAGAAGACCGCCCTGCTGGACTCCCTGTCCGGCGAGAAGGGACAGCTGCAGGACTTCCAGGAGCGCAACTCCAAGTTGACCGCCCAGAAGAACGACCTCGAGAACCAGCTGCGCGTAAGTATTAAGACCCAGTCCCATTAATCCCATAGCGAATCAGGCCCATTTAAATGATGGCATTAATCCAAGAGCCAGGAAAGCGGAAAACGCGAAATTGATCAAGTGCAATCGAGCATGAAAGTTGCTAGGCTATTTCGAGCCATTTGCGCAGTTGGCTAATTTTAGCAGTGACCACTCACCTACTTACTCACCCACTTAACTCGGCCTCACGCTCACCCCCACCTTTCCCATTTCTCAATTACCATAGGACATCCAAGAGCGCCTGACTCAGGAGGAAGATGCCCGCAACCAGCTGTTCCAGCAGAAGAAGAAGGCCGACCAGGAGATCTCTGGCCTGAAGAAGGACATCGAGGATCTGGAGTTGAACGTCCAGAAGGCCGAGCAGGACAAGGCCACCAAGGATCACCAGATCCGCAACTTGAACGACGAGATCGCCCACCAGGATGAGCTCATCAACAAGTTGAACAAGGAGAAGAAGATGCAGGGCGAGACCAACCAGAAGACCGGTGAGGAGCTCCAGTCCGCCGAGGACAAGATCAACCACTTGAACAAGGTTAAGGCCAAGCTCGAGCAGACCCTCGACGAACTCGAGGACTCTCTGGAGCGCGAGAAGAAGGTGCGCGGCGATGTTGAGAAGTCCAAGCGCAAGGTTGAGGGCGACCTCAAGCTGACCCAGGAGGCTGTGTCCGATCTGGAGCGCAACAAGAAGGAGCTCGAGCAGACCATCCAGCGCAAGGACAAGGAGCTGTCTTCCATCACCGCCAAGCTCGAGGATGAGCAGGTCGTTGTTGGCAAGCACCAGCGCCAGATCAAGGAGCTGCAGGCCCGCATTGAGGAGCTGGAGGAGGAGGTCGAGGCTGAGCGCCAGGCCCGCGCCAAGGCTGAGAAGCAGCGCGCCGATCTGGCCCGTGAGCTCGAGGAATTGGGCGAGCGTCTGGAGGAGGCTGGCGGTGCCACCTCTGCCCAGATTGAGCTCAACAAGAAGCGCGAGGCCGAGCTCAGCAAGCTGCGTCGCGATCTTGAGGAGGCCAACATCCAGCACGAGTCCACCCTGGCTAACCTGCGCAAGAAGCACAACGATGCCGTCGCTGAGATGGCTGAGCAGGTCGATCAGCTCAACAAGCTGAAGGCTAAGTAAGTACCGCCCATTTAATTATACTTCTAGCAAGCTTTTTCAGGTGCATCCGAAAATCAGACAGAGAGAGATCTTAATGGGAGATCTTGGTGTAATAGAGTCGTCCTATGGAGAACTTGGTTACCGAACCGAAGCTAATAGATATTTGATCTTTTACCTATTTGCTAAACTAGGGCCGAGCACGATCGCCAGACTTGCCACAACGAGCTGAATCAGACTCGTACCGCTTGCGATCAGATGGGTCGGGATAAGGTAATATGTCGTGACAAGTGGCGCCCGAGCAGGGTCAACTCCTGACTGGGCGCCCAGGGATCCACACATATACAGAATCACACTGAACCGATGCATGTTTCAACCAAATAAACAAAAAAAGCAATCACACAACTACGTACAACGAAACTACGTCTGTGTGCCCCTCTCACTCTATCTCTCTGTCTTATATAAGGAAATGTCTCTCGAAGTTTTCGACGAAAGGACACCAAGTCGCTCGCTTCTCGCCTCTGTATCTCGCTTACTGTGTCTGTCTCTATCCCCCCACAAGACATTAACTAACCCGTGAAATACGAACCTCTGTGTCTCTATCTATCTGTTTAAACTAGGGCTGAGAAGGAGAAGAACGAGTACTACGGCCAGTTGAACGATCTGCGCGCCGGTGTCGACCACATTACCAACGAGAAGGTATTGAAATTGATCTCTATATATGCGTTATTGCTCTCAACGCGATGCTGTAAATTTAAATGCTGAAAGTTATAGTTTTTCCAAGTCTTCATCTGTGTATAGTATCAACGTAGTTGCAAAGCAACCAGACCGAAAATCCCCTCGAAAAAAATTATGTAAAAAAAAAACTAAAACGACCCACCACCACTAAAGTAATATCCACGCTTGATCTACTAATTCCGTGCCTTGTACAGCACCTCACACGAAACCAAAAAGCCACACTTTCAACCGAGAAAAGTACCCCACCCAAGACGAGACTAATGAACCCATTTTCCAACACCCATTCCCAAACAGGCTGCCCAGGAGAAGATCGCCAAGCAGCTGCAGCACACCCTCAACGAGGTGCAGTCGAAACTGGATGAGACCAACAGGACTCTGAACGACTTCGATGCCAGCAAGAAGAAGCTGTCCATTGAGAACTCCGATCTGCTCCGCCAGCTGGAGGAGGCCGAGTCCCAGGTGTCTCAGCTGTCTAAGATCAAGATCTCTCTGACCACCCAGTTGGAGGACACCAAGCGTCTGGCCGATGAGGAGTCGCGCGAGCGCGCCACCCTCCTGGGCAAGTTCCGCAACTTGGAGCACGACCTGGACAATCTGCGCGAGCAGGTTGAGGAGGAGGCTGAGGGCAAGGCCGATCTGCAGCGCCAGCTGTCCAAGGCTAACGCTGAGTCCCAGGTCTGGCGTAGCAAGTACGAGTCCGATGGCGTCGCCCGCTCCGAGGAGCTGGAGGAGGCCAAGAGGAAGCTGCAGGCCCGTCTGGCTGAGGCTGAGGAGACCATTGAGTCGCTCAACCAGAAGTGCATCGGCCTGGAGAAGACCAAGCAGCGCCTGTCCACCGAAGTGGAGGATCTGCAGCTGGAGGTGGACCGTGCCAACGCCATCGCCAACGCTGCCGAGAAGAAGCAGAAGGCCTTCGACAAGATCATCGGCGAGTGGAAGCTCAAGGTCGATGATCTGGCCGCTGAGCTGGATGCCTCCCAGAAGGAGTGCCGCAACTACTCCACCGAGTTGTTCCGTCTTAAGGGCGCCTACGAGGAGGGCCAGGAGCAGCTGGAGGCTGTGCGTCGTGAGAACAAGAACTTGGCTGATGAGGTCAAGGATCTGCTCGACCAGATCGGTGAGGGTGGCCGCAACATCCATGAGATCGAGAAGGCCCGCAAGCGCCTGGAAGCCGAGAAGGACGAGCTCCAGGCCGCTCTCGAGGAGGCTGAGGCCGCCCTTGAGCAGGAGGAGAACAAGGTCCTCCGCGCCCAGCTGGAGCTGTCCCAGGTGCGCCAGGAGATCGATCGCCGCATCCAGGAGAAGGAAGAGGAGTTCGAGAACACCCGCAAGAACCACCAGCGCGCCCTCGACTCCATGCAAGCCTCCCTCGAGGCTGAGGCCAAGGGCAAGGCTGAGGCCCTGCGCATGAAGAAGAAGCTGGAGGCTGACATCAACGAGCTGGAGATTGCTCTGGATCACGCCAACAAGGTGGGTTCTCACACTAGGCCTTATTGGACAAATGACCTCTCAGGACCAAGGATCCCCAATCTAAATCCAATCCGTTTTTTTGTTTCTTCCCTACTTTAGGCTAACGCCGAGGCCCAGAAGAACATCAAGCGTTACCAGCAGCAGCTGAAGGACATCCAGACTGCCCTCGAGGAGGAGCAGCGCGCCCGCGACGATGCCCGCGAACAGCTGGGTATCTCCGAGCGTCGTGCCAACGCCCTCCAGAACGAACTGGAGGAGTCGCGCACTCTGTTGGAGCAGGCCGACCGCGGCCGTCGCCAGGCCGAGCAGGAGCTGGCCGATGCCCACGAGCAGTTGAACGAGGTTTCCGCCCAGAACGCCTCCATCTCCGCTGCCAAGAGGAAGCTGGAGTCCGAGCTGCAGACCCTGCACTCCGACCTGGACGAGCTCCTCAACGAAGCCAAGAACTCCGAGGAGAAGGCCAAGAAGGCCATGGTCGATGCCGCCCGCCTGGCCGATGAGCTCCGCGCTGAGCAGGATCATGCCCAGACCCAGGAGAAATTGAGGAAGGCTCTGGAGCAGCAGATCAAGGAACTGCAGGTCCGTCTTGACGAGGCCGAGGCCAACGCCCTTAAGGGAGGCAAGAAGGCCATCCAGAAGCTGGAGCAGCGCGTCCGCGAGCTCGAGAACGAGCTTGATGGTGAGCAGAGGAGACACGCCGATGCCCAGAAGAACTTGCGCAAGTCCGAGCGTCGCGTCAAGGAGCTGAGCTTCCAGTCCGAGGAGGACCGCAAGAACCACGAACGCATGCAGGATCTGGTCGACAAGCTGCAACAGAAGATCAAGACATACAAGAGGCAGATCGAGGAGGCCGAGGAGATCGCCGCCCTCAACCTGGCCAAATTCCGCAAGGCTCAGCAGGAGCTGGAGGAGGCCGAGGAGCGTGCCGATCTGGCCGAGCAGGCCATCAGCAAATTCCGCGCCAAGGGACGTGCCGGTTCTGTCGGTCGTGGTGCCAGCCCAGCGGTAAGTCTCTAGCGTATTCTCATCTACCCCTCATCACCCCAACTCTTTAAGAATCTCCCTGATCTCCTCAAAGAAAAAAAGGAAATTAAAAAGAAAATCCCTTGAACCCTCGAACCTTTCACTCAAAACACTGAGCCTCCATTTTGCTGCAATAGCCATCTCACTCTCGCTCACGATCTCGTCGGATCAGTTTTTGAATAATGTGTATATTCTTCCCTTTCATATATGCTCTCCGCTTACCACAAAAACAGATCTAAATCTGAGGCACCACCACCAAGTGAAAAAAATCTATATAGCGATCCAATTATGGTTCAATTACGATAATGAGAGAACAAAACCATGCAAAGAGAATTATAGCTTATAAGAATTATTATAAAATAAATACTAATAACAATAATATAGATGCATCATACGACATTCGCTAGCAGACAAAAATGTAAAAATTAGTGGCCACCCAAATCAAATCAGAAACCGAAGGATCAAATCATCGAATACCAACCAAAAATGCGTTCATTTTGACAGAAAACCAAACGAAAAGCAAAAAAAAAAAACCAACAATGCAATAATAAATAAACAAGCAAGCAACCAACAGTAGCACAAGGCAAAATCAATCGAATTGCTTTCTCTACAACCATTTACAAAAACAATTCTATTCTTCCACTATATTATTATAAACTGTATTTGTACATGTGTACTGCAGCCGACAGCGTCAAAGGGCCGCAAGAGCGCGCTGCTGGAGCAGTAGAAACTTTCTTGAAACATTTGTAAGTGGACGTGTTCGTGCACGTCTTGACCCGTTCTTGTTGTGTCGGAACTCTTTCCCACCACTCCCTCTCACACATGCACACGCAACTACTCAGTAGTCAGTCAGCTCATCTCGTTGTCTCGCTCGTTCACTCGTTCGTTGTCGATCGAAATCATTCGTTACATTTTGTCGTATCGTTATTGTCCTCTCTCATTCGACACTAGTCTACCCCAGTATGACACACTCTCTTTCTCGAAGAGCATCTACGTACGCTCACTTCGTACCTTGGTTACCGTTATTTCACCTTCGCTCTCGCTAGCACTACGAAACGTGCTGAGAGAGTGCAAGGAGTTCTCGTTATCGTTTATCGTTATCCCGATCAGTCAGTCAGCCCAAATTGGTGACTTGTCCTAGCCCCAGCATGTTAAGACTTGATGTTTGTGAGTGAAATTTTACTAAACCAACTTTCTTCTCTTTTTACTTCTATTCTGCAGCCCCGTGCGACGTCCGTTAGGCCACAATTCGACGGATTGGCCTTCCCACCAAGATTCGACCTTGCTCCTGAAAACGAATTCTAAATGCCATTTCATTTTTTAATTTATTTTAAATGATATTTCATAATGATTATGTTTATGATTTTAATTTAATTTCTTAATTTAAAAACAAAATAATAAAACTATAACAAAATATATATCGAAAACGACGGGAGGCAAACCACCACCAACAACAACGCCAAATGCACTTAGGCAAAAAGAACAACTAATTAACAACAAATCGATCCGATCACCATCGATTAGCATACATAAGTGAACTGTGTAGCAACCACTGAGTAGATCAGGCTTTTGTGTAAGCGCGACATTTCCCACGGGGACGCTGCTCGCGAGACCTGTATTGTATTTGTATTTATATATTTTTATACAACTTTCGAAATGCATTCAACCACCAACCAACTAACTATCAAAGAACCTTCGAATCTCGAGACACCACCACGAGAATGATCGCGAATTGAGAGAGCCCCGTCAAAGTGAAGGCCCCGCGGCGGTGTCCACCATCGGTAAATGTCGCCCGCTGTTCGAACCTTTGTTCTATATGTATTCGCAAATATATTTTGTCGTACAGACCGGACACAAGACTCACGGACGACACGAGCTATACACTGCGCCTATGTTTATGTTTAACTTTTGATTCTACCAATCAATGATAATGAGATAAGATCATCACTCGACACTAAATGAAAAGTATACAAAAAAGGAACAAAATAAATGTAAATCAATTTAAAAAAAAAAACACACACATGGTTTTTGACTTTATTTAATTAAACCTTAACGGGATCTTGGGTTAACCCCTTGCTAAATATGATTTCAGGAAGCGCTTATCGTTTCAGATGTTTTTATTGTAAAATATTATAGCAGGAGTGCCCACAGCCCTGACTCGTGAGTCAGCAACATTTTATGCCTCTCCTCTGCTGCCTTAAAATTCAAATTGCTGATCAATAATATATATATATAGAACATAGAACAATATAAATTCAGCGATCTTTTCTTGCCCAGTTACCAGCATTTGTACCAATACATTATACGTTTGTTTCTCTACCAGTAATTGTTATTAACGTAATTTCAAATAAGTAGAAAGCATTGCCAAAAACTTCATTGTAGTCCAGCCCTTCCTTTCGGTTAATAACAAAACCGGTGAGAAATTGTATTACATTTAGTGTGCCTTTTTTAACAAGCTTCAACAAAAGCCAAATTTTACGTTTAGCGAATTTATGTTTAGTTTTTAACACTTCTACACACCGGTGGATCTGAAGAGTGTTTAAATACCGGAGACAAATATGGAGAGCCAAGAGAATCAGGCGTTTGATTGCCGATGTGGGAACTGCCCTTGCCCAAAAACAGGTGGTTCCGGTGACCAACAGATCACAATGGTGACCTCCGGAAGGGATCTCTCAGCTGCGCGGTCGTTACGGAAATCGGATGCCAGTATGAAGGCCTTTACCAGCTTTATGCTGAATGCCTGGCGCCAGCGACGTGAAGAGGTGCGGGATCTGCAGCAGGTGGTCGAGGGTCTTCAGAACTCCGTGAGTGTCCGCGTAGTTGCTAGAACTCCTTGGGAATCGAAAGTAACGTACCTTGAACTCGTAGAGCATGAAGACTAAAAATAAACTGCATGTTCTGAACACGGTGATGCGAGTGGAGCAGAAACGCAACAGCGAGCTGCAACTGCAGCTGAAGCAGTCGCACATGAGTATCGACAAGGCGCGCACATCCTGCGAGTGCCTGACCAGCTCGGTTCAAAGCCTAACAGCTGAGAAAAAGCAGCTCAATTTTGAACTGGAGAAATCCAGAAAAGAGGTAAGATGCCATGGAAAGTGATCTCAGAGACATATGTCCCACATAATACTTTCATGAATAGCTCAGCGAGCTGGAAGAGATTTCAGGCCAAACTAAAAGGGAGCTCTTTGGAGCCCTATCGGAGCAGCGCAGCCTGCAGAGTCAGTTGTCCGAGGAGCAGCGATCCAGCCATCAATTGCAGCTCGAAAAGGAGGAACTCCTGAAGAAGGTCGCCCTGGCAGATTGCAAGAAAGCCAAGTACCAGAAGGCCCAGGAGTGTTACCAACGGGAGCTGGCTGAAATGGAGGCAAACATCCAAGCTTTGAGGTCAGCACTCGAGGAAAAGCACCGAAACGGCAAAGAGTAAGTTAACATTACGCACTGGTGCCCTTGCTCAAACTTTTCTTAAAGTGTAATTAGCTTTAAATTATATTTAAATTGTTCAGAATCGTAGTTTTAATATCGATTCCATTTTAGGCAAACCGCTGAGCTGGAAAAGATAAAGGCCAAAATCACGGATCTTTGCCATAGGAACTCCAGGTCCAACTTCTTCAATTTCTGTTCAGAGTCCATAAGCAGATTGAATCTCAGTCCTCGGATAAGCCGGGAAGTGTCATCCATCCAAAGTATTCCCATATGGCAAAAGTTCCACCAGTTCTCCACTAATCTGATTTACCTGCTCTCCATGTACCTGCGTCCCGGCGTGCACTTGAGTCGTCGCCGCCAGATATAGGTAAGCGTCATTCACACTCGTCATTCTAATATTATTTTACGTTTCCTTAAGAATATAAAAGCTGAAATTACGATAGAACATTGATTGTAGAGTTAAGGGACACAGAAATCTGGAGGGAAATGAATGTGTAAGCCCATGGCAAGCCTACCCAAAAGAGTTTAAGCCGTCACCGAAATAACCGGAAATAAGGGATTCGATGGAGACTAAGCTCCCACTCCTGTTGAAGCATGATGCACACAATTTGTAAAATGATTAATAAATTCGTTTGGTATAAATTTAGTATAAAATAAAAAAGCAAATGTGTTTAATTGATATTAGAATAGATTCCATAGATATGTATGTCAATTCATCATTCCAAAGAGATTTCTGTGTTCATTTAGAGAAATCCTTTGACGTTTTTAGCAAGCCCATCCAAAGAGCTTCCTTTTCAATTCATTTATTTCGGTTATTAGGTCTAAACACACATTTAAAATAAACTATCAAGAGTATGGCTTTATTTATTAAGTTTTACTTGAACCCCCGACTAAGAATATCTCACTTTCCCGCTCCTGGAGCCCTGGGATTGGGCTC